>OLKM01001067.1:112066-176875 GCA_900291075.1 Melanogrammus aeglefinus
AAAGTTTGCCTTACAAATGAAAACTGTCCATCCAGTACCTTTGCATACCAATTGTTTTACCTAGGAAGACCATTGGCGTATTTCACCATCTCCTTCCATAAACCCACTATTTAAACATCTTCTTCCCCCCATTCTTCCACCCTTCTGGTGCACCCCTTGTCGAAAGCTCCCTGCCGTTCCTTTTCCAATAATGAGACATGGGGGGGATGGCTGAAGGTGCAACTAGCAGGGAATAATTACGTCGGCGATTCCCACTCGAGCTAATCATCCTCATACAGCATCTTAATTAGCGATCTGATGAACACTCGTAGCGCGATGGATTTGTACATCGCCGTCGCCTTTTAGCGGGCGAATCGCGCGACAGAGACAGCTACACTATGCTATAACGGTGCTATCTCATGCAAAGTGTTCCGCTCAAAGACATTTGTTTGACAGGAACAACATCAGCAAACATAAGCTGTCCCCGAGCTGGTAAAGATCTGTCCAAGCACCGCTCTGTTCGTGTTTCGTCTCAAACACGCTGCGTGCGGAGCGAAGGCTATTCAGTTCAGGAAGGTTCCCCTTTTAAGTAAACACACATGGGGAGGGGCAGTATTTAGAGTCGTCCTGAATTGGCCATCAATCCCCTATCATCGCGCTGCCAGCCGCCGTGTTTAACGCTGCCTCAGGCCTCACTATTTCAACAAGAGTGATGGTCTTTTGGGCGTGAGACAACCCCAGATAGGTGTGAAGATGATGTACGCACCGTGTCAGAAATGTAATGCTGTGCCGTGCTTTACAATGCAGCTGCGCTGCTCTCGGCCGTGCCGGGTGTATGAGCCGGCCCATACCGACGTGGGCGTCAGCATCCAGAGCTGGAGTCGTGCCCCTGGGCAGGGCTTAGCGGTGGGCGTCAGGCTGGTCATGGAGGGCAACCCCATCCTCTCTCTGTGTCTCTCTGTCTCCCTCTCTCTCTGTCTGCCTATCTCTCCATCTCTCCTTCTCTCTCTCTCTGTAATACATGTGCTCTCTCTCTCTCCTCTCTCTCCCCCTCTCTCTCCCCTCTGTCTCTCTCTCCCTCTCTCTCTCTCTCTCTCCTCTCTCTCTCTCTCTCTCTCCCCTCTCTCTCCCTCTGTCTCCTCTCTCCCTCTCTCTCCTCTCTCTCTCTCTCTCTCTCTCTCTCTCTCTCTCTCTCTCTCTCTCTCTCTCTATCTCTCTCTCTCCCTCTCTCCCCCTCTCTCTCCCTCTCTCTCTCTCTCTCTCTCTCTCTCTCTCTCTCTCTCTCTCTCTCTCTCTCTCTCTCTCTCTCTCTCTCTCTCTCTCTCTCTCTCTCTCCATCTCTCTGTCTCCCCCCCTCTCTCTGTAATGCACGTGCTCTCTCTCTCTCTCTCTCTCTCTCTCTCTCTCTCTCTCTCTCTCTCTCTCTCTCTCTCTCTCTCCGTCTTCTCGTCTCTCTCTCCTCGCTGACTCCTCCTCTTCTCTCTCTCTCTCTCTCTACTCATCATCTCTCTCTCTCTCTCTCATTCACTCTCTCCTCCCTCTCTCTCTCTCTCTCTCTCTCTCTCTCCCCCTCTCTCCCTCCCTCTCTCTCCCTCCCTCGCTCTCTCGCTGTCTTCCACGCGGAGGCGACCTGGGTGCTATAACTTATCCCCATCGCCCTGCAGGCGGGAGATTGAGTGCTGCGTTCAGTGCAGGAGCTTTCTCCTCTTCCCTCATCTGCAGCTGACTGGCCGACCCAGACAGGATTTAGTGGTCGTCCAGTCAGACATCCCCACCAAGTTACCGGCTTTCACCGGGGTGAACCTGTCTGCAACGGGCAGTACCGGCTGAATGGGGCGAAACCGGTCTGACCCGGTCTGAACCGGGTCGAACCGGTCTTAAGTAGCTGAACCAAGTTGAACCGGGCTGAACCGGGAATAACCGGTCTGCACCAGACTGAACCGGGCTAAACCGGTCAGTACCTGTCTGAAACGGTCTGAACTTGTGTGGGCCGGGCTGGCTTGTTAAGAGCGTTGAGCGAGCAGATAAACTGTCTGGGGACGACGGGCAGGGAGTGCGTCGCCCTGATTTTGTTCATCTCCTCAGCATCAGACGGATCTGATCCAACTGTATTATTAACACAGTGAATTGTTTGGTCAATTCATTCGGATCAAGTTCCTTCCAGTTTTGTTTAAAAGTGTCCTCTCGGAAGGATCCTTTCTGGGGCTTCCTGCACACCAGGCTTTGTGCAGGACCTCCTAGACAAACAAAGGGGCTTTAAACAGAGCAATGGCACAGAAAACCGGGAAGAAAAGAGGAGTGGGAACGGCCCAACGCGGGCCTATCAGGAGACGGGTTTAAGTAGGCATGGCTAAACAATTCCCCCCGACATTGTTTCACTTTATGGTGCATTTTTTTTTTCCCCCCCTGCTTTGCCATATCAATAATTCCTCACAGTTATAAAAGCTGCATGGAAATACGACGCCTGGAAAATACACTCGTATTTCAGCTCTCGTGATGCAGGGGCCCAAAGTCACCCAGCCTGGAAATTGCCCACGGAGAATTGTCGTTCACCTGGCTATTATATGTGCCACATCAGACCCCGCCATTGTGACGACCCCCTTTTTTCCCTGAATAGCCAATTTCCCTCTCCGAGACGCTGACATTTCTGCTATCAGACTGCTCTCGGTCACAGGGAGAGGATCCAGCCCCCACCCCCTTTCAAACGCTGTCGGAGGAGTATCTGCCCCTGAGACCTGGATGCGCAACCCCACCCACCTCCATCATTGTGCATTGTGCATCCCAATGCACAATGCACACTTCCTCAACCACCACCTTCACCACCTCCATTAACTCTGTCCCTCACCCCCCCCTCCCCCCCACGGCCAACTCTACCTGCCACCCTCCCCCCCCCTCCCCCCCCCACGGCCCACACTGACCTCCATCCCCTTCTCTACCTCTGCCCCCATCCACCACCACCACCACCCATGAAGCCACCGCTTTCACCCCGCTCTGAGCACAATACCTCTCCCACCCCTCATCCACCCACGACCCCCCCCCTCCAGTGCTACAACCTCCACCTCCCACCTCCACCTCCTTCTCCACCCAACCACCTCCACCAACCACCTCCTCCACTTCCACCCATCTCCTCCACCTCCACCTCCTCCACCTCCCCGCTCCTCCCAACTCCAGCCCCACTATCTCCCACCTCCTACACCCCCACCACCTCCGCCTCCTACACCCCGACCATCTCCTCCACCTCCACCTCCCACCACCCACCTCCGCCACCCCCACCCCCCCCCCCCCACCTCCAGTGCTCTATTGCGGGCGGCAGCATTACGTGCTCCTTGATGTCGTACCATTAGCTGGGAGAGTGTGTGGCCCCCCCACTGGTGCCTTTTGATGGAGTGCGGGTGGTGCAGGCGCCGGAGACAGCCAGCCAATTACCCCCCACTGAGACTCTATCCCCACCCCCAGTCAGGGGTCCAAGCGATCGTTTCCCCCCCCAGCCCGGCCGGGCCCAGCTCCCTGGCACCGGGGAGCGCTCAGACGGTCGGGCGCACTCGGTACCTCGTCTCACAGGCAGCATGGCGCCGCCATCTGGAACAGCCCGGGTCGCCAGGCCTCTGAGTAACCCAGTTCCACGGCAGGCTCGAGAGAGGGAGATTCAGTTACATGGGTTTAGAGGGGAGAGAGAGGGCGGGACTTTCAGTTACATGGTTTAGAGGAGAGAGAGAGGGCGGGACTTTTAGTTACATGGGTTTAGGAGCGAGAGAGAGGGCGGGACTTTTAGTTTCATGAGTTTAGAGGAGAGAGAGAGGGCGGGACTTTCAGTTACAGGGGTTTAGTGATGAGAAAGAGGGGGCGGGACTTTCAGTAACATGGTTTAAAGGAGAGGGAGAGAGAGGGCGGGACTTTCAGTTACATGGGTTTAGAGGAAAGAGAGAGGGCGGGACTTTCAGTGTCATGGGTTAAGAGGAGAGAGAGCGGGTAGGACTTTAATTGACATGAGTTAAGCGACAAGATAGAGGGCGGGACCCTTGATTAAAGGGACATCCTTTACCGTTTCGACGTTTTGGATATTGCTAACTCACTTTGAAACGTCCATATCGATTCTCCTTGTTGTTGTTGCTGTTAGTCTTGTCCTGTCCTTATTCATCACGCTCTTGGGACTGCTAACTGGTGTTCACAGCTCATAAGAGGAAATGGAAGAAGGGACATTACATAGCGATGGGCCTGAATCACCCTATAATTCATGATGCTCTCTCTGCCTCAGCCCTCCGTTGTCTGAAGGGCTAATCAAGTTGTCTGTGAGAGAAACACCCGGGCCTAAGAACAGTGAGAGGAGAACACAGAGTCCTACCCCACATCTTTATGTATGCCTGGTTCATATAAGACCACATAATAGTTGTTCTCCTATCGTAGACGCCCAAATGTGAGGTTACAACATGAGTTGATATTGTCATGGTGAGTGTATATTATACGTCTAGAGATGCTTCCAGTGGTATAGCGTCTCATTAACATTAACATTCAGGGCATTTAGCAGACGCTTTTATCCAAAGCGAAATAATTACATTTATCAGGAGAAGGAGAAACAACAATATATCACTGTCAGTACAGTAAGGATGTTCATAGAACCAAGTGCCAAGCTTTAACAATCGCTAGCTTAACCCATTCCCCGTACACAACAGAGATAGCTGGGATTAGATGCTACACGATGCACAAAGTACTATTTTTAAGTGCAAGGACGTACAGCCTACAATAAGTCTGTACATTAAGTGCCAGGACGTTTAACGTACCATGCCGCCCGTCTCCTGTACCCTGTGTACGACCACACAGGTACCCATCCCTGGTCGCTGTGTCCCTCCTCCCTGGCGCTCTGACCTCCTTTATTTCTTATACATGTTCTCTATTTTTTTTATTTTTCCATCTAGATGCTTCCACCACTATTCCCACCCCCACCACCAACCCAGACAACACGCAAGGTACTGTACGCCCCACTGACCCCGCCCACCAATCACACCATGTCTGTGAGTCTGTGTGTGTGGGTGTGTGTGTGTGTTTGTTTGTGAGTGTGTGTGTGTGTGTGTGTGTGTGTGTGTGTGTGTGTGTGTGTGTGTGTGTGTGTGTGTGTTATTATTTATGCATGTGTGCATCTTTGTGAATATGTGTGTGTGTGTGCATGTGTGAATATGTGTGTGTGTGTGTGTGTGTGTGTGTGTGTGTGTGTGTGTGTGTGTGTGTGTGTGTGTGTGTGTGTGTGTGTGTGTGTGTGTGTACGTGTGTGTGTGTGTGTGTGTGCGCGCCCACGTGTTTTGAGCATGTGATCACGTAATCACATGATCTCAGGGGGAACGCGAGAGAGACTGAGTGAGAGAGTGAGAGAGAGTGGGAGAGAGAGAGAGAGAGAGAGAGCGAACGAGAAAGCGAGAGAGATGGGAAATCAGAGGGCGAGAATGAGAAAGAGAGAGAGAGAGACTGAAGGAGATAGTAAGAGATAGTCAGAGAGAGAGAGAGAGAGAGAGAGAGAGAGAGAGAGAGAGAGAGAGAGAGAGAGAGAGAGAGAGAGAGAGAGAGAGAGAGAGAGAGAGAGAGAGAGAGAGAGAGAGAGAGAGAGAGAGAGAGAGAGAGAGAGAGAGAGAGAGAGAGAGAGAGAGAGAGCGAGAGCAAATGAGAGAGCAAGAGAGAGATACAGAGAAACAGAGGGAGGGGCAGAAACAGAGGGAGGGTGTTGAGAGAGAGAGACGGCTGGCTGGCCTAAAGGAGACTGCAGAAGGCCAGTTTCAATCAGATTGTACTGCAGATAGGTGACATTGTGGCCGAGCGGTGCGGGGCTGTCAGGGACACCTGTCATAGCCCTCTCCCTGTCACACGTTTGATCTGGGGGGAGGGAGCCAGGCACTTTCTGCTGTTCCACTATCTTATCACCTCCTGCAATCCCATCGCTCCTCTGCTCCTTCCCTCCCATTATAATGCCCTTTACATCCCCTCCTCAAATGCCAGTCACATCATGTCTTCACAGGGGTGGATGACACACACACACACACACACACACACACACACACACACACACACACACACACACACACACACACACCACAACCCACACACACACACACACACACACACACACACACACACACACACACACACACACACACACACACACACACACACACACATGCGCAGACACGTGCACGCACTCGGCACATCAATAGCTATTTTCTCTTAGCATTCAATAATGGAAAACAAAATCCAGTTCACCCCACTTTCCTTTGTGGTGTTTGGGTATACAATATGATCAATGTTGCTCCCTTCTTTGTGGGGTTTTATTTTGCCATGAGAGTAATTGTTGTCATTTAAACCCAGAGAAACATCCCTATCATTTCAAAAGAATCAGTGAGGCTCGGCGGATGACAAGGCAGCCAATTGGGAGTTGGCATTTGGATATGCCACAATGTGACATTTTAAATAAAAAAAGTTATCCTCAAAGAAAAGACGTTTTTTTTTTTGTTTTTTTTCGGGAGATACTGACGAGATATTCTTTTTAATTTGGATACGTATGATTCTCTTTCGCCTCGGCTGGATTTAGTTCGAGCCCACTTTTGAGCCCGTTCCATTAAACATTAAATATGCAAACGCACTTGAATATTAATACGCATACATAATACACAATAACACATTTCAGTAGCAGTGAGTGTCTATCCATC
Organism: Melanogrammus aeglefinus; assembly: GCA_900291075.1. Classification (NCBI taxonomy): domain Eukaryota; kingdom Metazoa; phylum Chordata; class Actinopteri; order Gadiformes; family Gadidae; genus Melanogrammus; species Melanogrammus aeglefinus. The sequence goes on from OLKM01001067.1 coordinate 118,735, forward strand.
CATCCGTCTAGTCGGCGACTGATCTGCCCCTGTGGAGCCGGAATATTGATTAGAATAGCCGAGATAAATGTATTTAACAGCCCACATTGAAGGCCAACGGTCATAGATTAAAATAAAAGAATTCCACTCATAGCATTATAAAAGTTGTCAGACTCATTTTATGGAGCCCCAGAAAGGCTTTTGTGCCCATTCTCTGCCAAAGTAGTGGCAAGGAACAATCACAGGGGATATCAGGTCACCGGCAGCCATCAGAATACGACTGTGAGTGCCGGCCTTGTTCCAACACACAAGGTTTTAACTGCTCCACGCGCCTTTTCAATTAACCCCGCTCGCTCCATTATGTGGGTCAGCAGCGCTCAGGAACGCTCAACCCACCTTTTTCCCGCGATTTTTACCTACAATTACATTGCAGCCCTATTGTGTGCGCCTCCACGGCCGATTGTGTCTTTGTGCCGGCGAGATGGACGGAGGAGTGGTTTGACACGACTCACATGTGTGTGTAATACTACGTAACGGCCCACGGTGGATGAGAGCTTGGGGAGCCTTATACCGCGACTCAAGAACGCCCACCTCCTGTTAGCTGCAGGCAAGGCAGGGATTGAACCAGGTACCTATCGGTTGGGAATCAAACCTGATAGCCGCTATACTGTCCTTCCCAGTCAACCAGCGTAAAAAAAACAACAATGGTAAAGGGACTGCATTTATGTAGCGCTTTTGTAACTTAAAGCACTTTACAATATTGCCTAACATTTACTCATTCATGCACACATTGACGCAGCGTCGTTGGTGACAACCACTCAAGGCACACCTCGGCACTAGGAAGAGCCGGGGATCGAACTCGCAACCTTCCGGTTACCAGCCAACCCGCTCTACCTCCATGCCCTCCTACAACAACAATTTGATGCTACACCATTTCCGAGCACAACCCCCCAACTTTCCAACGGGTGACTCACAGCCGCCGTCGCCACCCAGCGTGTTTATTCCGACTGTACCTTCACAGTCGTTCTCTCCGGAGATAGCCTTGAAAGAGGATTTGCGCTGATTTATGCAGTACACGCTGGGAAGATGTAATTGAGCTTTCTTGCAGTTCACTAGTCTTCTAAATACCCTGTCACAGGCACTGTGTTAAGCCCGCTGCTGGCGGATCACTGTGCACTACCTTAATCACCAGAACAGCACAGCAACACTGCTACACCACCTCGCATGGCCCCCCGTAATGGATGTATACGCCGGGTCTTTATGTGCCTTTGTCGGCTCAGGGCTTTGCTTGTTCTTTTCCCTTAGTCTTTTGTCGGCCCCTCCGTTTGATACACGAGAAGTGCTTCCTATAGGTTCGCCCCGAGGTGAGCGAGTTCGCCGCGTAATGGCGTCCGACGTGGGACTGAATGAGCTAGCAGCGACGGGATTCAGGGCAGCGCCCTTCAGGGGGAGGACGCCGGCGCAGTGTCTTCGGCGGAGGTCTGTGTTTCCCTCGTCGAAGTGAAACGGGGGGGCGAGGAGGAGGAAGAGGAGGAGAAGAGGGGTTTTCTGCGGGTGCCGGTGATGCACCGCCTGCCCGACGCATGCCGCCGGATGGGGGATGTAGAATACAGCTTTTAATTTTACAAACGCGATGCTTTCACGCACTGCTACGTTTTCTCCTCTCTGATAAGCACCACCATCACCCTGCTTCCCCCACCACCCCCCCCCCCCCCATAACTCCCCCCCCACCCCTGCCCGCCTCCTCCATGCCTCTTGGTGTAGCCTAGCAACAGGCGAGCGAGGCTGCAGTTCAAGGCCCTAAACATGTTTTTTTTCCCGGGCTGGGGGTAGGAGCAAACGCTGTGCTCAAGCACAGAGCCTCATGCTAGTTCTGGCCTCGCCCGCGTGGTTTCATCCGCCTGTGTCAGAGTAAAGACGTGTTTGTCGGGAAAAGGTTTATGTTCCAGAGGACTCTTGGACCCTACAGATCTCTTCCACCGAGGAGTCGTCTCTTTCTCGTGTCTTAATGAGAGTTTCTTACATTTTTTATGTCTTTTTTGTCAAAATATTAACATCAAGAAAGCCGGAAGGATAGACAGAGGAACGGCAACCACTGAGAATATACATGGACGTGTAGCTAAAAGCAAAAGTTAAATCAGAAAGACGGCGCTCCTGTTCTAATTCCCATAGATCAAATCAATGTCTGGCTCTAGATTCCCACGCAGTCATCCCACAGCCATCCCCTTCCTCTCTCGACCCACGCCATCGGGGGGGGGGAATAATCCCCCGGCAAACTTCCTGGATCCATCGTGCACCAAGCATCAAGACATGTGTTTGTGTGTTCAGTGTTGTGGTTTGTTTTTTAGTGCCGGTCCCCTCCTGATTTAAATAGGCTTTTAGTGGGAATGTGTTGCCGAGCGACCATCGACTGCCTGCGTGTGTGTGACCCTCAATCTCGGACGGCCCAACACTTGAGTCAGACGGACTCCAATTGAAAGCTGCTATTATTGAGTGATTGGCCCCAAGCATCGCCGCCTCCTCAAACCGCCACCGAAATAACAACAACAATTTGTTTACAACTGTAAACATGCTAGCGTGTTACCAGCAGCACCGTCGCTAGCTAAAACAAACAGGGATTTTTTGGGGGGGTTTTGTACTAGCGATATTTCCTCAGCGTTTTTTCCTCGGGGGATCAGTGGGGGGTACAATGTGCTCTTCATTCCCCTCAAGCTATGGGGCGGCAGGGAGGAGGGATTGGGGCTGGTGGTGGAGGTGGAGGAGGTGGCTGAGGTGGTGAAGGTGGTGGAGGTGATGGAGGTGGTGGAGGTTTAGAGGTAGTCTGCAGAGGTAAGTCTCCAGCTCAGCGGACACTGGGAGATGATCCCAGACAGGACACTCATATCCTGGGTAAACCTCTCGCACGCCCCACTCTCTCTCTCTCTCTCTCTCTCTATCTCCGCCCCTGGCATGCTGAGAGGGGATCAGGAACGGGGAATACAGACGTGATTCGCGTGAATACACAGCAGGCGGTAGACGGCGAATCAGAGACGAACTTAGAGAGCAGGACCCTAAATTGAGGCGAGGTTACCGGGCACAAAATACCAGCAACAGTAACGGAAGGCAGTATTGGCTTCTGAAGTTTGTACGACGATCGGGACAGGTTCCGAACAACAAAAGAATGAGACTAAAATTGTGTTTAAGAAATGTCATTCCCTTGTTTTTAACAATACGACAACGCCCCCGTAAGATATCTTCATGCGTGTTTCTTTTAGCCATCCTGTGTGTGCAAGTGTGTGTGTGTGTGTGTGTGTGTGTGTGTGTGTGTGTGTGTGTGTGTGTGTGTGTGTTTGTGTGCATGTGTGTGGGGGTGTGCGTGTGCGTGGGGGTGTGCGTGGGTGTGTGTGTTTATTTGTCTATGTGTTTGTATGTGTGTTCATGTGTGGGTTCATGTAGGTGTGTTCATGTGTATGTGTGTGTGTGTTTGTGTGTGTGCGTGGGTGCATGTGTGCGGGCGTGTTTGTGTGCATGTATGTGGGCGTGTGTGTGTGTTTGTGTGCATCTTGTTTGTTCTTGTGTTTGGGCATGTGTGTGTTTCTGTCTGTGTGTGTGTGTGCCTCTCTTTGTGTGTGTACTGTTTCTTTGTGTTCATGTTTCTGTGTGTGTGTGTGTCTGTGTGTGTGTGTGTGTGTGTGTGTGTGTGTGTGTGTGTGTGTGTGTGTGTGTGTGTGTGTGTGTGTGTGTGTGTGTGTGTGTGTGTGTGTGTGTGTGTGTGTGTGTGTGTGTGTGTGTGTGTGTGTGTGTGCGTGCGTGTGTGTCAGCCAGATGGAAGCCAACAGAGTAGATCTTGCTGTACTCCTACACCCCTCGGAACAGCATACAGACGGCTCCCAGAGTAATTAGCCACCCCTTCTAGAACCATCCTGAGTCCACCGCCTGCGCTTCATTATTATTCACTCATTCATTTGGCGGAGAACAGTCCTCCCCTCGTGAAGACAGTCTCTATGTTCGCCCCTGTTTGTCCCTTCCAGATTATGTCTTTCAAAGTATTCTGGAAACTTCTAAAGTGAAGAAGTGTGCAATGTGTTTTAAAGAAGGGAGGCGAAGTCGCTTGTTTTAATTGTTTATTCTCTCATTAAGTTCTTCTGCAGCCACTAATGATATTCTATTGACGTCAACATGGGCTGAGGGTGTGTGTGTTTGACGTTCAAGACGATTAATCATGGATTTGTAACTTGGAGGTAGCGTTACCCATTGCGTGTGCTGCGTTTGAAGAATGCACGCAATGCTTAGAAATACAAATTGTTTGTTTACTCCCAATATGCAGTTTTATAGTTTAATGAGGATCATGGGATTGCATGTTATGGAGCAATCAAGTGTTGTTGAATGTGTTTTGACAGGAAACGCCAACTTCTAACCAGGAAGTATGTGGGTCCGCCAGTGCATCCGTTGGTTCTTTAGTTTACATTATTATGGTACTTTATACTCTGTGTTATGGTTCCGTCCTTTTTTCATCTCGTCCTTTTTTCGCTCTTTTCCGAAAGATTGCCAATGCCGTTGTGCTTCTTTTCATTGCGCTCCGCACCTTCGAGGACGGCGATTACTCATTTTTTGTTAGACTATGGGCCTACGTTCTATCGCCTCGTCAGTGTCAGGGCCGACCCACATGGGAAAGCGAAAACATTCACCTTAATTCTTGATGGGCTTTTGTCGATTCCGAACTCAGCAATGAGCCTAAGGACTCACACACAGAGAATGCCTTTTGTTCTTTGACGTCATCTTCTATTGTTGCAAGTTGAAACAATTATATCGACTATCGAGTATACATAACACGCGTATCAGGAGTTCAATGGGATAAAATGTGTTTTATTAATCCTTTTTCTTTTCACATCCCTCTTTCTACAAATGTTATTTTTTATCAACCAATGCAGCATAAAGAACAACGTTTTTTTGCTATTTCAAGGCAAGAGGCATTGTTGTAATCATATCCTTATAATTACATCTATAAATACCAACATGTTGGAGGTGTTGTTGCGCATGGGAGATGTGCACGCATGCCCTGCCCATGTGTGTTTGTGTGTTGGTCAGGTGCAAGGTTTTTATCCCGAAAAACCTTTCTGTGAAACCCGCCGTGGTTAGAACACATGTTATTGTACGTACAACCATTAGTAAAAGATTGCACAATACATTCATAAACAAGATAATAAAGCGACACAAAACCAAGAAAATTCGACTGTATGTTAATACGGGTAAAGCCTCATTCGGTGGCTGACGGTGTTAAACACACACAGTGGGGGCTCGATCCCCTCCTGTCAGGGGATCTGATTGGCTGTTCGGTTCCCCCGGTTTCACATCACGCTCACAATTAGTCATTCCAATAAGGGTGCGCGGGGGACTAGGGGTGGGCCGGCCTAGGGCGTAAACCGCGGGGTCTTGTGGTCTCGCTGAGGCAGATTTCACTGCTGTGCAGACACGGGCATCAGTGGCAAATCCTCTTTATTCCCCCATAAATCCGCCACGGCTGTGCTCATCTTGTCAGGACACGGGCCTGTGCGCGTCAGCACTTCCCCGGCTCCGAGTGGAGGTCTCGTCTGAGGTGTGGAAACCCCCCCCCCCCCCTTCCACCACCCCCCCACGTCGTCAAATCCCCTTCGTCTTCTTTCCCTCCCTACTGCTTTAATCAAATGTCATTTGGAGCAGGCTTTTGTACGCCCCCACCCACCCCCACCACCCCGTCGTCTAAGCATCTGCTCTGCGTCGTAGTCACACTGCATCCATTTTCATTTTCTTTCTTTTTTTTTTTTTGCGCCGAGAGCATTGATGTCCCGGGGACGGGATCAAAGCCGGCCGCGCCTGGGAACACGAGAGCCACGCACTCCAGACGGGAAGCTCAGCGCCGGCACGCCGAGAAACGTCAACACGGGCATTAACGCACCGCATTAAAAAAAACGAAAATTGTGTTTATTTTTTGTCGCTTGCCTTTCTACTTAAGAAGGTCGGAGGGCGACCGACTGGCTTAGTGCAGCGACCGGCCCGCGGCGGTCGTGATGCCTTGCTCAAGGACCGTCAGGGGGCCGGGGTTTTATCCTGCCGCTGTCAGCGGACAAAGGAGGACCTCGACACAGACATTTGCGTCGGCTGAAGGAAGGAGAGAGACTTGTGTTGAGTTTCGATGATGGATAAATAAGCGTTAAACAACATGTTAGCCTCGGCCCTGCGCGGCGTTGCGCCACAGGAAGCGGCGCTCTATGAAAACAGCCGTTATGTTCCCACAGACATTCATGAGTTCCGCCTGATGTCGCCACGCCGACGCCCTCTCGGATGGGTTCATCGCTTTCCCCCCGGAATATTCTGTTCTCTCTGTCGGAATAAAAAGCAGACGCCGCGAGAGGAAACGGGGTCGGGATGGCGGGGCTGGTTTGTTTGTTTGTGTTTGCCGGGGACGTGTCAAACGGGCGAGGGCAAGGGAACAGTGCGGGAGGGGAGGAGGGAGAGGGCGAGGGAGAGGGAGAGGGGCAGGGAACAGTGCGGGAGGGGGTTGAGAGGGCAAGGGAGAAGGAGAGGGAGAGAGGGAGGGAGGGAGGGAGAGGGGGCGAGAGAGAGGGAGGGAGGGAGAGGTTGGGGTGCGGGCGGAGAGACGAGACAGGGGTTTGTGCTTGGGTCCATTTAGCGTCGGGGTCTGGCTTCATTAGCATGGAGCACGGAGCTGCTTCCCCCCAAGGGGGGGTCTGATCCAACCCGCGCCCCCCCCCCGCCCCCCGCCCCCCCTGGTACAGTAAACAAAGCCCACTGTGTACAGCGGCGAGGCGGAGCAGAGGACAGAGAACCTGGCTGGAATCAGAAGCGCTCTCATTAATACCGAAAAATGTCAGCAGTGCTCCAGCCTCTCACACCTTACCGGGCCTTTCATCGGAAAGCCGGGGCGGGATAAAGGTTTCGTTGCAGGAAACTACATTCATGATGTGTCCCACGCAGGGGGTTGACGGTTTCTCGAAGCCAACTTATTATGCCCTCGCGCCTCTGCCTCGGAGAAATCCTCTCCAGTCAGATTTTATCGAAATCATCCAAAGTTCAGAGCATGACGGGGAAGGATTGATGGGAAATTGAGCTGCTCTGTCATGCAGCACAGAACACCTCAACCCTTTCTTTCTCCCAACGCTCGCTTCCCCACCCCCGCCCCCCCACCAGGTCCAGACCTGGGGACCCGGTGGGTGCAGACGCCGCCGCCACAGTAAATGCCCCTTAACTATTTTGCACTCTTCAGATTTTAACTCCTCATATTTCCTGCAGACACAGACACAATATTGCCGGCTCGGTCGTGTGGCCGGAGATGCACTCTGCCTTTCTGAGCGGGGGGGGGGCAAACCAGGACAATTTATCCTCCAATCAAACCTTTTCTTTTTGGTGATTGAGTAGCATGCTGAAATGGACCCCTGAAACCTTGGGTCTATTGTAGCGCTCGCCCCTCAGACGGCCCCGGTAAATGTCATGGCTTTTTCTGCATTTTCTCTCGCACACTGTGAAATATTTATGAATCCCTTTGCTTCATACACATCTATAATACCAGAGCTGTATTAAAAAATCATTAAACATGAATAATTTTCAATAATTTCCCCATTATTTAGCTCTTTTGTGATTCAAGCATATTATTTTGTACTGTATTTACTATGCGACAGACAGAGCATTTCTAAGACTCCACAATCACCAATTATCTTTCCCCCCTGCGAAGAGGTTATTAAAATAATCAAGCACAAGGAAAGGAATCTCTTATAGATATGGGACTCAGATATGCAGTTTTATTACACAAGGCTATGTGCTCGACGCGTATATTCATATACCAAATGATGATCAAAACCCGGTAAATAATGGACAACGTAAAATTTCATTCCGTAGGAAATTGAAAGAGGCGAGAAAAGGCCAAATTCGGAGCTGGCGAGTTCCTCGCGGGACAAAAGACATTTTGAATTCTCATAATGCGCGAGAGGCATAATTCAGCGCTTTATCAACCTGAAGGAAGGCTGAAAGCCTCGAGCTCTGGTGGTGGAGAAGCATTATATATGCATACGAATGGGATGGTCTAAATGCCCTCAGAAACACTCTTCATTACCTCCCATTGAGCCGGTCGGGGAGAGGCGACCGAGCTGTTGAGCCCACGGTCCCCCTCAGACCCACTATAGCGTACGCTGTGTCATCTGTTTACCCAGAAACAAAGCAAGGTTAAACCCTCGCAGGCGGGTGACGGTGAGCACCCTACCCAGGGATAGGGATAGCAACGCTACGTGATGCGTGTGTGTACAGCCATGCAGCCACTGGAGACGTCGTTTGTAGCTAGAGTTTTTCCGATACCAGTATCGGAAATTCCTCCGATACTTCCTCCAAATTCAGTAAAGGATATCGGCGAGAACGCAAGTCTATGTGCCGATTGAATACCATAACATGACTGGCTCAGTTACTACACTTGCATCAGTTAATGGTCGGAGGCGTATGAGAAATGGAAAAGTTCTAAAAAACATGGATGCTAACGCTAAACTACAAGAATACAAATGTATTATTATAATTATAGATTATAAATGTCAATGATCTAGTTCTGAAAAAATAATTGTTCACAGTAAGTGAAGCGACACACATTTCTCATTTTAAGAGAACCCTTCAATCATAACAAGCACTGTCAGTGGTTGCAATGCTAGATGCCCGATACACTCGGTATCGGGGGACATTCAAGATCAGAAATCGGTATCGGGAAGGAAAAGGGTATCGGACCATCTATTTGTTAACCAAACCACGGTTCGCTCTGGGGTCGCCAACGTACGACTTGTGTCACGGCGCACCGAGAGAACGTCAGTCATCCTAAAAGTTCTGTTTCCCCTGTTGTATTTTTACCCAGAATCCCTAACGGGGGACAGCGCGCCCCAGAAGATCGACCACGCGGTCATCGGCGGGGTGGTCGCCGTGGTGATGTTCGCCATCCTCTGCGCGCTCATCGTCCTCGGCCGGTACTTCGCCCGACACAAAGGTGAGCGCTACCCACAATGCACCAGGTGTGAGTTTGATTAGCCGTTACAAGGCGTTTGGAAAATCGGCCTCTTCTGATATCACATGTGGAAGTGTCCACGATGTATGACGGATAGATGAGCAACGTTTGCTACAGTCCAATGGATAGACTGATCTATCCAGCATACATCAAGTTGGACACATTCTCTTCGGATATGTCAGAAGAGGCAGATTTGGCATAAATGTTCTAAAAATACAAGAATGTGTCAAGAATAAACCGACATTTTCCAACAGTATCCTCATATTTAGAAGTTGTCTTCTCAAACATCGGTGGTTCTCTCTCTCTCCTACTTCCGGCTCTAATCCTTTTCGTCTTCCTGCCTGACCCATCTCTTTTGTGCTAAAAAGTAGCCACCGTTCACGGCGCTGTTTACCCCTTAAAATAAAAAAATCTCCCACGGAGCTCGGTATGCCAACACCAGGTGATGGCTCACTAGTTTTTCTCAGGTTGTCCAACGCAACCCGTTTCTGTGATTAGCCCTTATGGCTTGTAACGCCTAATCACACTCATACCTGGTGGTCTAATATTTCACCTTTAAGGCTTGTGACGCGACTCGTGCTGCTGTTGTTGTTGTTTGAATCACCATTGGAGTGCGGCAGGATGCGAGTCTACCATGGGGGGCGTGGGGGGTTTGGCAGCCTTCTGATTGCTCCGTCCCGTGTACAGGTACCTACTTTACCCACGAGGCCAAGGGGGCGGATGACGCGGCTGACGCCGACACCGCCATCATCAACGCCGAGGGCGGGCACAGCAACACGGACGAGAAGAAGGAGTACTACATCTGATCACCTCCCGCGGGGGTGTGAGGGGGGGAGGGAGAGGTGGGGGAGACTGTGTCTGACTCCCAAGTGGAGTACGAGAGGGGCTGGGGGGGGGGAGGGGTGGGGAGAGAGGGGAGGGGGGGGGGGGGGGGCGACACTCGAAGAAGAGGAGCACAGAAGGAGATGAAGGAGATGAAGGAGATGAGGAAGGGAGATAAGGAGATGAAAGGGGTGAGGGGGTATGGGGGGACTGTGGGGTGGGGTCCCCTGTCCTAACCTTCCCTGGACGGCCGGGGCCTATTCTGTACAGTTCAATTATTTTACAGACAATTTTGTGCCTTGTTCTATTTCTTTCTAGCTTCTGTTGGTTTGATGTTGTCGGGGTTTCGCTTTCCTCTCCCCTCCTCTTTTTTCGACCCCCCTCCCTGTTCAATCTCTGATGAAATGTCATGTGTTTCTGTTCCCTATTGGCCTGCTATCATCCGACAGGCCTCACGAAGCACTGTGTGCTTTTGGGAACCCCCACCCCACCCCTACACACACAAACACACACACACACACACACACACACACACACACACACACACACACACACACACACACACACGCACACGCACGCACGCACGCGCACACACACACACACACACACACACACACACACACACACACACACACACACACACACACACACACACACACACACACACACAACTTCCACTCATTCGATTCCTACTTCCTGAATTACTGGAACACACTAAATACACATTTGGTTTGTTTTTGTCCATCCGGTCAATTACTCGTCCAACAAGTCCTTCCGTATCCAAACAGCTTTCATCATCCATTATTATCCTCGTTGGAAAAAACGACCAAAAATAAATAAATAAAAAGATTGGGGAACTTAATTCGCTGTGATTTGTGGAAATATGGCGCAGCGACCGAGTTGGCTTTCTGTTGGCACTCAATCATTCCTTTGATGACCAGATCTGTTTCTACTGATGCCTGTTTCAAATGCCAACGCGTGTGTTTCCTGAAGGGTCCGTGCTGTACCACCAGCGCCCAGAGGAGGGGGTTTGAGGGGTTGATAGTGTTGTTCATGACCGAATATCAAACCCAGTGTTTTGTAGTGGTAGTTAAACAGCACCTGTGTATCACCCCCACTGCAAGTGACACCATTGTACATCCGTTAAGGATCTAGAGATGTGTTTGGGTTCCTTTTTTTCACAGACGTTACGCTGAAGAGGTAACCTGCCGTAACTTACAGACTTCTACGGGTCTTATAGATAGAGGAGAATTTGCTCACAATAAATACAAATGAAATTCGTGTGTCAATAAACATTTACATTTTACAGTTGAGAATACAGCAATTGCAGATTACAAATCGTCACATGCCTTGTGTCAATAGACTAGTAGAACAAGAGGTGGTAGACGGTTTTACTGTGATGTGTACATGTGTACAAGGATCAACTTGTATTTAAAGCTAGGAAATACCCTACCTGACTCCCTTTGGATATCCAGTATGTACCACTATATCGATCAACATCCAGTCTATGTCATTTTTACTACTTCATTTCAAATCGCCTTTTGTGGTTGTTTTAACGATTTTACGTCAGATTTTTTTTTTTTATAAGAATAATATTATTTGCATTCTATACACATTGTTTATATGGGTAATTATTATAATAATTAATGACTATAATTGTGTAACAGTTCTTTGAGGAAAGAGGTTTAGTTCAACTCCTCAATTCCCTTTGATTTATATGTTTCCTTTATGCCGTAGATCGAGTTTAATATATTTCTAATCATACTATTTTTCTTTTCCTCAAATGCCCTTCCTTTTAATTCATTACTTGGAGGCGTAGTCAAGTTTTTGACCTTCAGCGATGCTTACAGTGTACATTTTAATTCGCTCACACGTGTGTATGTGTGTGTAATTTCCTGGCTCATTAGACATCCACGCTTTAACGTATCAGCCTGTGCATCTCGCAGACTCCATGCACATTCACATTCTCCAAACAGAGCACAGTGCTTTCTGTTTCCTACCAGTGAAGACCGACTCTTCACGGAACTAGAGCCCTCTGCTTCCATGTGTGCAACACAAAGGGTGTCCTACTGCCTTCATTAAGTACAGGGGGCTGCTTCCGCCATCTCCCAAATCAAATAGCTCATTCCACCATCACAGAACACATGAATGCACCGTTTAAACAAAACATGTCCGCCAAGATTTAGTAGAGTTACATCTATGGGAAAAAAAAAAAGAATACAAAGAAATGTAAAAAAAAAAAATGAACATGAATTAACATGTATTATTAAAAAGGGTAACCACTGCCTTAAATCCCCCCTTGATGTTTTCCATTAGAAAGCAAAAGACTGAAGGACTAGATTTAGTGCCTTTTCCTTGATTTTGACACACAGTTGCTATTTCTTTGTCCGTCTATACGCTCCTTTCAATAGTTGATTAGGGTCGTCTGTAACATAACATAACATACTTGAATTCCGCTCCAGGGACGACAAGAGCTGAAACAATTGATAAAGAAAACAATTGACTGGTGTGACTCTAGAATAACGTAGGCTTTCACACGTGAGGCCCTTTAAACAAATCCACTGGGAAGCGCATGCAGGTTCAATCAATCAAGATAGATTCAGAGAAAAATGTATGATAAACTGCAGCGGAATTGCATTCCTTCTTCCAAGCGATGCTTCCATACGTCACAGGAGCCTATAGCAGTCACCGGCATGGAGATTAACACAAATAAATAATAATAGACAAAGTTTGATCTTAATGAGATATTAAGTGTGCTGCTTACCCAATGAGACGCGTCAAGGATCGTTAGTCGTCCTAATCATTTTTTTTCCTTTTGTTTTTTTGTTGCGTACTTGATGACTATTAGTATGTTTTACTTTTGCTCTCTCAGGTTCATGAGTGTGTATAGTTGTGTTTTTTGCATCTCAGGTAGAATGCAAATGTTAAGGCCCCAAGTATATAGCCTACTGTAGTTACCACGGCGACTCCAAAAGTGAGGGAAAAAATAAACTACCACCACAAGATGTACATGTTTGTTCTCAGTTGTACATGTTTATGTGTTTATTAATATGGTGCACTGTTGCGGTAATCGTTGGATATTATTTTGTATAGATCTAGCCCACAAATACAGAAAAACCTAGATTTGTTAAGCAGACAAAAATCAAGTTGTGTACAGTCAGTGTCATAAATCACTATGATGTTCATACCTATTCCTCCATAGTTTGCTTGTATGTTTACAATATCAGCTGTTACACATGAATAGTAGAATGTGACCCGCAAAAGCAAAATTTAGCATCCGTTTGCTCTATAAAGATTTGTATCCATTGACCACATGAATTTTCTGAATATGTTTCATAGATATGGTAAGATGGTGTATTTACTGTGACATGAAGTACTACAAAGGATCAGCTACATGTCTTAAATATTTTGGATGAGTCCCATGTTTAATGGCTGGTCGGTCATGGCTGTTTCTTATTTTGTTTTACTTTTTCAATTGTTTAGTTGGTAAAAAAAGAAAGTGTTCATGTAACCTGGCATATTTTTTTGGTGTGTGTAGTGACGGAATCAAATCCCATCTGACCGTACATATTTTGTATTGGTTCACAAAACATTTTTACAAAATAGAAAAAAAAATCGGAAGAGTTATTGTCTTAATAAAAAGATATCAATGTTCGACGTTGTTGCACTGCTTTCATTTTTGTTTTTTTCACGGTCTCCAACTCCTGATTGTATAGTGAGTGTTTTAGTAATATCCAAATCATCTGCAGTCTGGATATGTGGCCCACTTTTCCAAACTGCCGGTCGCGACCGATAAGTGGGTCGGGTAGAAAGTGGATCGTGGGACACGGAGACAAAAGTTAATTATCCCACTTTTTTGTCATGGTAATAAGAATGATTATTTTACTGCCCAAAGAATTTGGTGGGTTCTGGGCCAACAGCACCGGTGCTATCGGGTCATGGCACGGAAAAGTTTGCCAGCTCCTGATCTAGATTACACCTTCTCACCACAGCCATGGGAACAGAGACTAGTGTCCGACTTCCACCGCGGCGAAAAGACAATCATCTCTGAGGGATGGTTGTTTACAGGGGACATATTATACCACCAGGAGTGAGTGGGATTAGCTGTTACAAGCCATTTTGAAAATTTGCCCCTTCTGACATCACGAGTGGGCGTGTCCACCTTGGTGTGTGCTGGATAGGTCAGTCTCCTAGCCTACCCTGTGGACTGTAGCAAACCTTGCTCATCTGTCCGTCATACATCTAGGTTGACACACCCACTTGTGATGTCAGAAGAGGCATATTTTCAAAATGGCTTGTAACAGCTAATCACACTCACAGCTGGTAGTCTAATATGTCACCTGTAAACAACGTATTTTTCCCCAGCGATGCCTTCTGAGCGCACACAGAACGCTCGCTGACGACGCCTTCTGAGGACACTCAGATCGCTCGCTGACGCCTTGCCACGGTGCAGATGTATTAGATATTGTTTTAAGGGAACCAGGCCTTCCCGTACCCAGATGATAAGTGCATAGGCGGGGCTATGCATTACAAATCATACCTCTGACATCTCCCTCGTCAGTGTACAAATTTAGCGTGTCATCCGTGCGGAGAGATAGGCTTTGATGTTCCATATTCCATACGCAAGAAGGTTCAAGGCATCTAATGGCAGGCCAGAAAATCTGTTGCACTCCCTGCCAGAACACATTTCTCTGGATTTAACAAATGATGGGGGATTTCTACCGTAAAGAAGACAGATAAACCAACCATGAACTATTCCTTCATTATAATTCTGTCACTTTTGCCATTTTACATTATTTTAAATGATCTACTACAGGTAAAGGTCACCGGCATTATTCAAACTTTAATGGGATAGTTTAACCTTCAAAGCCTGCCCACTTTCACCCATTAATTATCAAGCCCATTGATAAATGCTGTTAGCCGGGGTGCTACGTAAATACCTGCCCATTGATTTGGTTTTGGGGGAGAGATGACAGCTCAGAGGGATTGCTTTATTTGTTTGGGCAGAAGGAGATTGACCACCTGTAAGGTACGCCGGACACTAACGCTGTCTGAGCCGCCGGAGTGCATTAATGAATCAATGTATGTGTAGGAGAAGGCGACGTTTCAGTTGGCTGTTATTAATTACAAAACACTGGTGATTTTTTAATTTGAAATGCCATGTTTAGGGGTAATTACTGCAAACTCACGGGGGGTGCGAGGAGGTGGAAGCAAGCGAATATGCGGGCAATACCTTATTAGGTTGGTTAACAGATTGATGGAGACGGATGGCACACATCGCTTGGCTTGGCTGAGGTATAATTAAATAAAGTGGGAATGGGAATAAATAGACTGTGAAGAAGAAAGGAAGAACACAACGGTTACACCCCCACAATAGTTTCCCCGGTGTGGCTCCCTGGTTATTGTATTTTTTACTTATTTCAGTGATTCTGTTGTAAACAACTTGTGTTGTCTGCTGCACTGTAGTTCTATCACAAACGAGACCCCAGAGACAGTCGCCTGCTGCTTCAAGGTACCGACTACCTTTTTTGCTAAAGTCTCATTTGTTGCCAGCAAAATATCGACACCTAAGACGAGAGACAAACAAAATAAACCGACTTCTAGTCAAAGAAACATACTTTTGCTTTTGATTGGAATTGTTCCGAAATTGTATCTTCAATTAAAATGATCATTAATGTAGCAAATCAATTTGATTCATTGAAATTGTACGTCACACTATGTTGATATGTGCACCGATATGTAAAGTGACATATCTTAACAAAGAAACCACTGAGGCAACAATCTGCAACCGCCGGTCTAATTAAACACGCAGGCACCTTGTTGCTAATCACGTCCAGAAGCAGCGAGGAGAGGGGACTTTACGGGCCCGTGTTTGTGAGGGTGATTACCACTAAGTCCAGAAGATGCTGTTCAGCAATACGGGGTCTGACGCGAACACCGGTGCTATCCTGCTGGAGGTTTAGCGCTCGGAAGCCCGATACTTAATCAGAACCGCAGGCGTACCGCCGGGACAGCGCTACATGGAGTCGAGGGGTTGTTGTTGATGTGGAAGTTTGAGGCTTGATAATTAGATTTTAAAAAAAGAAACAAGATGAAAAGTTGCACACATGCATAGATAAGTTACGGGCGGGGAATCAGTAATTATGTGCTGAGACTAAGCTTCCAGCAACATCGGGAGAAATTCAGACTCAAGCGAATGTCAAGGTGACTCTTTTCGTTAGTGGTTCAAAGAGGTTTTCTCTGACTTTCATTTGATTAATTTGGCAGCAATGTTCAGCTGCATCGCCACTATGATATAACTGTCAAGGAAAAAGACGATTCTGCAGGAGTGGCTGTATAATCATGCCATCATGTTAAGTATTATTTAGACGTAATTCATCCGCCTTTAAATTGGATTTTTCTTTTAAGAGCTCTTTTGTGTTTGCCATTTTGCTGAACATTAACCAAGGGAGAACATTGTTAGACATACAATACAAGTGCATATATTTATGTGTTGCTTGAATACATTTCTAGCCAGATTGTCATTTTAACGAAAGTATTGTGTTTTTTCTTATTTTCCGCTGTGTGCCAATTGCTTTGCTTCTCACGAGAAACCATTAAGCCAAAGTCAAAGTGTACCATCATGATTTTGACAGTTGCTAGGTGAAGCATGTTCATTCCTTATTTCCACTTGTGTAATTAATGAGTGGGGTAATTAAAAGTTAGTTGTTCAATTAAATTGACATGCATTCAAATAAAACGCCACAAAACAAAGGCATATCAAAACAGTAAGCAACTCGTCAGCCAGCACCAAAAACTGAAACTGAATTTTGTGTTAAAAAAACGAATAGTATGCCCTTTTTTGATCCCCTGGGACCATCTACTGTTTTTTTTTATGATTTTTTAAATTAAATCATTGAAATATTTTTATTTAATTAGGATTCAGGAGAGGGCAGAATGTCACATGCTAATGACGTTAGCATGTGAGCCCTTCCCCACTCTCCACATTCCATGGCGCCGCGCTGAAACATTCATTACAACCGATCACCGTCCAGTGCCCGATATGAGCGGGTCGATTATGGACGTCAACAAAGCAGCAGCCCAGACTCGATAAGCATCAACAGAAGCATTCATCAGCCGTCTTGGGAGCGATTCGGCTCCGTCAGTCGTGCAGCGCACCAACGCAGCGCTCCGATGAAGCATCCCATTTTTTAAACCAGTTACCATGTCACCACGCAGACGAGAGCTTGAATTAGATCAGTCCCGGGATAAGACGTGGGCATACAACAATGGAGAGAGAAAACAACTACAATCAATAGACCGTTATCTTCATAGACTCCCTCGACTTTTGATGTTTGTTTTTTTGCTTCTCTTTGTGAACTAGAACTCTGAACTAGAACAGCGCCACGGAGGTGGTATTTATGTGGAAGTCAAATAACAAAAAAACACATTTATGAAAAAGACATTTCATAAAGATTAAAAGGAAGTTGCAAACTCAAACGGGTTGGTAGACAATGGGGTATTTTATTTACAGGTCATGGTAAACGGTTAACACTTCTTTGAGGCCAATAAGGGTGGGGGTTGCATATACCACAATGAAGGGGTCACACCTCAGTATATAATGATTTATAGTCTAAAAAGCAGGCAACAAACAGGCAACAAGATAAGGGTCAAAGCTATCCGGCCCAGAGCATGCAAACCCATGAACAAGCAGGACGCATGTAATTACAATAAAATAACACCATCAATAATACTCCCCTTCTATCAAGACCTACCTTTAAGGTAGTAGCTGGGGTCTGATAAAGCCACTCAAGTGGGTCCCCTACGGACAAACAAAACATGTTTCAAGCTCAGATCTTCAGTCAAACATACAAAGAAACAGGAGGCGATGGCTAACAGGACTACTTAAACTGCCCGGCTTTATACAGGCAGTCAGTTGTTTCAACCAATTAGGAGAAGGAGCCGTGGCTTATCAATTATTCAATTGAGGAAGTGGTTTCTACCTGCCACATAATGTGATGCAATTTTGAGTTATTCCTGAAACAATCTTCATTATAGACATTGATTAGGATGTGAACACACAGCATAACAGTCAACGAACAATTATTTTAACCAATTTATCTTTTTATAGCTGGGGGATGATGATGAATTAATTAATTCATAATTAACTAGATTAGTGAGGACTTGACAAATGACTGGTCAGCCTTGAGTTTATATAATATAACCTGCATAAAACACAAAAAACTGATCTCAGAAAAACCATCAAGGAATGAATAAACCAAAGAATTAATAAACCATTGAATGAACTAATAAACCAATGAATGACTGAATGAATATGTAGTCATATCTGGAAGTGTGACCTTTTAATTTCAAGGTCTAATCACTTAACCAATCAATGAGCAGCCACTTCTCAGTCTTCTCCTCGTGATTGGCACACCATTTGCAAAGAAGGTGATTTTCTTTTTCACAGATTCCTCAGAGAAATGGCACTGAAAATATCAACTGGATGGTACGGTTACCAATGAATAACAAAGACATCCTCTGCTGCCTCTGCGAGAGAGACACACTGAATATTCACGGGGTAATTGTGGAGTTTATTCAGCAATACTATATATGCATGCATTTTTATATTCTATCCGCTTGAGTTGAGATAATTCCCCCTTCACATATGCGCATCATTTGTCTGCAGCATTTATGTATATGGTCTAATACACGGCTGTCTGAGTCATTAACAAACACCTCAAACAAACCGTTGTAGCGTCATCTGTCTTCCTCCCACTGATGTGCATCCTGCCTGATGAGTCATCACACATCTTACAGAAGGAACCTGACATCTGGAGCATCTGGAGAGCATCCCTGTCTGAGAAAGAGACTGACCGCTGGTGTCAACTTCTTTGCACACTTCACACACACACTTCACACACACACACACACACACACACACACACACACACACACACACACACACACACACACACCACACACACAACACACACACACACACACACACACACACACACACACACACACACACACACACACACACACACACACACACATACCGTAAGAGGAAGATTAACCTTGATGACAGGGCTTCACTCTGCGTGTATGGAGCGATGCGAATGAAATAAGTGGGAGAGAGAGAGGGAGAGAGAGAGAGACATAGACACAGAGACATAGACACAGAGACACAGAGACAGAGAGAGGGCATAACCCCAGACAGATCCATGGTGATAACACTGCAATGGTTAGGGGGACTGATTGCCAACTGGGTCCCCCCCCCCCCCCCCCCCCCCCCCCCCCCTTCAGCTGAGAGATGTATGCGCTCATGGTGTTGTAAAACGCCTCGGACGAAAGTATGCACGAGCGGGGATGCATGCAGCATACACTAACTCAAACTTAATCCAAGGCACTTTCATCATGAACCTGTAGCAAAAGCACATAAACGTTGTGGTCATGTCCTCCTTAGATTTTGGCCAATATTCCCTAATCAACACTCCCTGCAGTTTGGCCGGGGCAACTCTCAGTCGGACACATGGACTGTAAGCACCAAATAACTGAGTCTGAGTGCAGGCTCTTTAAATGTTTGAATAAATATTTGCAAATAAAGGCCCATTATGGGGCTGAGGCTCAGTTTGTTGTTGTGCTCGGCCAAAGCATATTCAGCCGCTGTGATTACTTTTTAAAGCCACCGCGGTTCCGGAGAGTCGGGGCTGCTGCCTTCTCTCTTCCCTGTGAATGTTATTCATCAGCGAAAGGTCAAGAACATTATTTGCAACACAGGCTGAGACTCCATCGCATGTGCCGGTAGATTGCAGCTGGCTTCACTACTCTGATGTGCGCGTGAATGTCAAATGAGAAGAAAAAAAGAAATACAAGAGAAAGCATGGGACGAGAGGAGGACGAGGACGAGGGAGAGAAGGAGGTGGAGGAGGAGGAGGAGGAGGAGGAGGATGATGTAAGAGGAGAATGAGACGGGAGGAAGAGGAGGAGGCGGAGAAGGAGGAAGGGGGACTTCATGCGAGTGATTAGGGCTCCTCTTTATTTTGAGGTCCAATCACTTATTTAATCAATAAGCATTGTGCTCCTGGTCTCCTCAACCCTCAACCCACAATCACTGCTATAGCCGTCAGAGGGGAGCAGAAGTACTTCACACCAAGACTATAGATACGCTCAACACCTCCCCCCACCCCCCATCCCTGAGCCAAGGTCTAATTGTTTTTACCTTAAGTACAAACGTGGTTGGGGTGGTGCTTAATCAATTAGAATCTATTGTATAGTTAACTAAGTAATTAACAAAGATTTATGCTAGACACCTCCTGAGAACAGTCCTTCCTATGGTATTGAGAAAAAACCTTTTCTGTACGGTTTGCAGGCAATTAAGCGATATTCAATCGTTGGTGATCCAGTTGAATAACGATAAAATCTGACCGAAAGATCCGACTTTACGAACCGTTTTTCCTGTGTGTTAAAGGGTGGGTATGGAGTTCTCTTTTTTGGCCATTTTTGCAAAATTACTTGAAATCATTATCATCATAACCCACTTACAGCCACTGAGTTAGAAGCACTGACATGAAAATTAAACAAGTCAATCATCTATGGAACGGGCAGGGCTCGAAAAACTCCAGCCAATGATTTCCAGACCCACCGAGTGGCATTGGACAGTAAGTACGTCAATCGTACTTACGTCAATCGTAAGGTCGTACTGCACTCCCCCCCGCCCCCTGCTCCCTGCGCGTGACCCCTTCATGCACGTACTCAAAGCTCGTGACCCAGAGCAAGCTTCTGTTTGTTGTTACCCTGCGGTAGCTACTGGAGCTAGCTAACTAGCTAATGGCTTGCTCTCGCGCATCTGTGTTCGCGCTCGTGCATGATTGCGTGTCCATGTACTTGGAATGGGTGGAGTCAGAGTCAGCGTTGAAGGAGAGGGGGTAGGACCATTTGAGTTGTGTATTTTCAAAATCTGCTGGCGTTTTGCAAATCCAATAGCCAACCTTTAATATATCGATTTCACAAAACACAAAACCATATTTCTCTCGCCTTTTAAAAAACAACTTCAGGGGCTTTGGCTTAATACGGGGAGTCAAATTCGTCACTCAGCACGCAAGACTGACCAACCCTGTGACCAAACCTTCATACCGTTCAAATGTTATCCCCGCGAAACTGCCTTTGAGGGGGTAAGTAAAATCTTTCGTGCAGTAGTTTTTTTGTAATAAACAGTCGTTTTTTTCATGCCATAATAATATGACAATACAACAGATGAATTAGTACTGAAACCTGCCCTAAAGTGTGCAATGTCAGAGTTTTGAAGTTAATAGGCAAAAAAGTTTTAAGTGCCAGTAGTCGCTGTCGGGACGATTGAAACATTTGTTTCAAACGTCCCACACGTCACCATTTTGTTGTACACATGTTCATCTGTGTATCCCTAAACATCACTTGGACCGGGAAATAAGTAAATTAAATGAAAATGTAGTCATCCAACTGGTCCTTAACTGTTTTAATCGAAATGTTCATCTTGACAATTACGCACAGGACAATTTTTTGTTGACGTATTTATATTATGAGAAATTATGTGAAATTTTTAGCAATGGCGAGTAGTATGTTGTCCGGTGTTGCAAAGCAAGAGTAAGGTCAATAGTTTCTGTTTAAAATATGCTGTTTCATTCGTCCCGCATAGCCTACGTGTTTCAAACGTCCCGACTGCGGGGCGTTTTAAACAAAATGTCAACTTACGTTCAAGGTTAAAAAAAACAACAACAAGCGTGATCATCCAATGTATTCAATTACACTTGTAATTGTAATTGAAACTTGTAAGAGAACACACATGTGAGTTGTTCAGCATGATGACATTTTTGAACACGTAACGTCATCTTTGAAAAAGGCCCAAACTGAAAAGTGTTTCAATCGACCCGGCTCTCCCCTACATTTCACATGATGTTTCAGTGTGAACATGGTGTCGACCAGCATGCTCCATGCCGAGACCCTCCATGACGATGTGTGGGCGATGCGGCCATACCAAACACCTAGCCCTATCATAGCGTAGTGGTGGGTGGCATACTCTCCAGCCGGTAGGTCACGGGTTCAAGTTCAACCACCACCTACAGCGTTCCTTGAGCAAGACGAGCAACGTTGACCTAGGCCTACTCCATATACGGATGTGATGGGTAATTTTAAATATCCAGGCTGAACGTAAAACACTCTGGAATTAACTAAGAGACACAAGTGGCGGTTTACGGTTTCTTGGGTAAATATAGCCTATATGATTACACAAATAGATGTTTAGCCATGACACTGAAGCTTATGTGGAGGTCGTGTAAAACAGCGCCGTGCCGAACCTCCACCCCCCCCCCCCCAATGACAGGACCGCTAATGAGTCTCGCAGACGCGCTGACGTTTTGGCATGTGCTTAATTGAAACTAACACTTTCGCTGCACCGCCAAAAAAAATAACAAGACAAATATTCTTCGATTTCCATATATAGTTACCACGACGACTGCGGGTCGTTTGGAAAAAAACCTCCGGTGGTTCATACGGAGAGTTTTAAAGAAGTGACAGCAGGACCTTTTAAAGCGCCGTCTCGTTTGGCACGAACGGGTGTATAGGACAAAGCAATTATCCTGTAGATCAGTGGCCCCTGGAGGGGCGAACGTCCTATTGCACAACACCTGCTGCTTCCTGGCACCAGCCGCTGAGCGCGTCCCCCGCACGCATCTGGACCGCTCCAGATGTTCCTCAATTAATTCCACACGCAGGTGAGGGTTGCTACCCTTCAGAGTTGACTCCAAGTGGATCAACGCGGTCACATTCCTTCAAGTAGCCTCGGAAGGAGCATTTCCTGAACCAGTTTCCCCAGAAAGCACGCTTTCATTCAAAGCCTCACTGCCTGCATTATTTCCCCCGACCACCAACAGGTTACGGGTGTGAGAGAGGAGGCAAAGGGAGGGCCTTAGCAGAAGCAATATTTCATGTGGTCCCTGGTTGGGGAAAATAAGACTTCATCCTCCTTCAGAAAGGTGACATGTCTCAAAAGGCAGAATGTCCCCAAAAAAAACAAGGGAGAAAAGGCGCCGGGCCGTCGACCGCGGGGCCGGCGTTTGAGCCTGGAAAGTACTGAATAATACATGCTGAGCTCGCTGTGATCCAGCAAATTCAATAGCATATAGAAAAGGATCGGTCGCCACTTAAAGCATTTCCTACCAGCCGCTCTCCTTTCTCGGGGTCCGGTCTTCCCTCCCTCCCCCCTCCACTCACCCCAGCACATATAAATAATTTGTCTTCTACCTTCACATGCATAAAAATTGCAACTTGTTGGTTATGAAAGAGAACAGTGAGGATGCACCTTGAATGCCAATGCGGTGATGAATAAACAATGGCTCGGAGCTCCAGGACCGATTCAATGGCGGCCAGGGGGAGACATCGCCTTTTGAGTCCGCAAGCTTTCCTAACGGATTTTTTTTATTATTATTATTATTATTATTATTATTATTATTATTATTATTCTCACGGCAAATAGAGTTTGCGTATTAGAAGAAGTTACTTTTATGGTTCTTAACAAAAATACAACACTTAGGCCTACTGCTTTTCTTTTTTGGAGTAGCTCAGTCACATTCCTCGTTTGAAACTTCTGATTGAAACTCCCAAAAAGTCGTAGTCTACATTAGGGGGGCAGGATCCTTACCCCCTTATTAATCATCCACGGCAAAGTCTGGGCTATTATAAAGGCAATGATATTATAGCTGCACCTATTATGGTTCGCACATTTTTGTATTTTGCATTTGTGGATGAAAATGGTCTGTAGGAATCAATGCAAACCAAATTAAATCAAATCGAAGGTTAGAAGGGGCTTTTTTTTTTCGAAGCACTAACCTTAAGACAATGCATCATCTTCGAGACTTTTTAGTTGCACAATGCTGCTCTCTATTGGTCGACTTTACAAAACGTCTTATTTTTACAGTATTTCAAAGCAGAATACAGCCACAATAAACCAGTTGTAAGATATCTTTATTATTATTAAAGAATCTTGTTAAAATAAAACAATTACTCCTTAAACGATATTCTCATTTACAATATTATATTGGCAACATGTATAATGCATAAAAAAAACAAATCAACAATACCACATTGTTAGATTACTAAGAAGCAAAAAGCTGAGGCTGTAGCCAAATCTATAATATAACGTTCCAAAGGATGAATTAACCTTAATTTACACATGTTTGAGTACACATGATTGTACTCAAACGTTTCATTTGAATTAGTCAGTGTATTCTGCATGGTCGTTCTCTACCATTGGACCACTGACGTGCTTCCACAATAATTTAAGATAAAAAATATAAGCTTAAGTACATGAAAGAGGGCACGCAAACGTCCATATATGTGTATCGGAATTAAGTAGCGGTTTTAATAACAAAAACAATCCACAAAAATACAATATATTTCTCACAATACACCTATGTATTGTTTTATGCAAATTATAAATGTTATGTCTCATGTGAGCCAGTGTATTCTGTACATCCTCCCGTTGGCCTTTTAAAACATATCCACAAATCCAGTTTTGACTGCCTGTTCACTTCATGTTCATTATCTCGACTCGTTTTCACATTTCTTTCAACCAACTCGGACAAAACGATTTTAAATAAGTACTATGAATTCTCTCGGGGTCTCCTTTCTCTACAACAATAGTATGCGGTTAACAGAAGCGTAAGCGTCTCTCTGCAGCTCACAGAGGTCCACACCGAGAGCCGTCTAACACACTACTGGTGGTCTGGCAGAGGATAAAGTGCTGGTCCCTATTCCACCCCCTCCCCGCCCCCCCCCCCCCCACACACACACACTCAGACACCAGATCAGAGTCACTCGTACACCCCTGCCTCTGATCTCCCTCCAACGTGGTAGAAGGGCCCCTGGCCCAGGGCCTTGGACAGCAGTCTGTGGCGATGGGGGGACATGCAGCCGTGACCGGGGAAGTAACCCGCTCCGGCTTTAGGGGCCCTCGCGGCCTTAGCCTTGGGCGTGGCGTAGTAGCCCTCGGCGTTCTCGTAGCGCGTGGGCCGCACCCGCGTGCTCTGGGTCCTTCTGTGTGGCGGGGCGGGGCCGCCGGGGCTCCCCTGCGGCTCGGAGCCTAGGGGGACCCCGGGGGGGTTCGCCTGGTGCAGGCGGCGGTTCTCCTTGATGCTCTGCGAGCGCCCCGCCCTCCTGTGGACCCCCGACCTGGCGGGGCCCCCGGCGCTGTTGATGGCATTGCTGAGGGTCAGCCGGTCATGCTCGCGGCCCCTGGAGTGGCTCCTGTTCCCCCCCCCGCCCCCGCCCTGGTCCTGGCGTCGGGGCTGGGGCCGGCTCCTCTCAGGGAGGGACGGGACTTTGCGCAGCGGGGGCTGGTCCCGCCGGGGGTCCGGCGGGAGCCTCTGCGGGAGCTTGGACGGGGGCCCCTCGGGCGCCGGGCCCCGCCTGTGGACGCTCTCTCTCTTGCGTTGCGGGGGCTCCTGAGTGGCCTCCGGTTTGACGTGGAGCGCCGGTGCCTGGTGGCCTGGCGACAGCGCCGTCACCGTGACGACCGACGCCTCGCGCTGCTGGCCCCCCCCACCGCCAGCCCCGGAGAACAGGCAGGCGTTGCCGGGGTCCGAGCGGCTCCTGGTGTGCATGATCTCCCGGCCGCGGGGGTCCGCGGGGGGGGGCGAGGGGCGCTGGTAGGACGCGACCGGTGTGGGGCTGTGGTACCGCCCCTCGTTGTGGTCCCGGACCGGCTGGTAGACCCTCCGCCCGAAAGAGTCCACATCCCGGGCCTCGTAGAATGCCGCCTCCCTGCGGTCCAGGAAGAGGTCCCGGTGGGGGGAGGGGGCGTGGCGGTGGGGGGGCGGCGGCGGGGGAGGGGGGGCTGGTAGTAGTCAGGCTCTAGCGTGCTCTCCACGGTGGAGCGCAGGGTATAGGACTGGCTGTGCCGGATTCCTCCTGGCCGGAAGGCCTCACCGTAGAAGCGCGGGTCCCCGGCGGCGGGGCCGTCCGAGGGGAAGTGGCCGCCGTAGCGGGCGCAGTATGGGGCGGGCGCGCCCTCGAACGGCGCAGAGGGGTGGAAGTCCGACTGGAGCAGCCAGCGGTACGGCGGCTCCGAGCCGGGGGGCTTCTGGACGTAGTAGAGGGCCTCGGGGGGGACCACCTCCGCCTCGGCGATCTCGTAGTGGCTGAAGTGCGGCGCATGGAAGGAGCGCGCCCGCCGCATGGCCGGGTGCCGCAGACGGCCCTCGTCTGGACGCTCCCACGGCCCCCGGAGGCCGCCGCCGCCCATCAGCAGCTCGCCGCAGTGGCCGGGGCGGCCGCCGTACTGGGGTGACGAGGGGTGCTTGGGCCCCAGGGTGCCGGGGTAGCGGCCCTCCGTGGAGTGGCGGAACGCGGCGTCGGGGCGGGACAGGTGGAAGGGCAGGGCGTCGGGCCGGGGGTAGAGGGGCGACCGCGGGGGGCCGGGCAGGACCCCGCCGTGGCGCCGGCCGTAGACGTCCTCCATAGCCGCCGCCACCACCATGGCCGTCCTCTCGTCGTAGCGGGGGCCGGGGGAGAGCGGGGGCGGGCGGGGCAGGACCTCCCCCACCGAGCCGGGCATGGGGCTCTCGGCCAGGACGGTCCTGAAGTTGAAGACGTTGACCGAGTCGCTGTTGGCATAGACGGCGCCGCCGCCGCCGGACGGGCTCCGTACGGCGCAGAAGGCGGACTGGGTGGGCGTGGACACGCCCACGTTGTGGTAGGTCGGCTCTGCCCACCGCCCTTCGTCGGGGCCCCCTCGGACCACCTCCTCGTCCTCCTCCTCGGTCGTGGGGGCCCTCGGTGGGCCCCGGTCCCTCCGTTGGCAGCGCCTCCTGGGGCGGCCCTCCTCCGGGCCCCCGGGGCCCTGCGGGCTGACGTTGGGGCTCCCCGGGGGCTCCTGCAGCGGGGACTCGCAGCAGCGGTGCGTGGGAAGCAGGTGGTGGGAAGGGTGGGGGCAGCGGTGGGGGTCCGAGGGGAGCTGGGGGGAGCCCCGCTCGGACTGGCCGCCGCGGGGGCCGCAGTACTGCACCTGCAGGTGGAGGACGGAGGGCCGCGTGGGGGGGGTCCTGTCGGCGGGTGGGGGCCGTCGGGACGCTGGGGCGGGGGGGAAGGGTAGGAGGGGCTGCGGTGGTGGGCGGAGGAGGCGGCGGTCCTCCGCTGGGGGGGCGCGGCCTCGCTGGCCTTCTGCGCCGACTCGGCCAAGGCCAGGGCTAGCTTGCGGGCGGCGCTCGTCATGGGGGGGTGGGGTGGGAGCACAGAGACTGAACTCACAAGTCTATCTGCTCCTGGGGGGGGATAAGACAGACCATGCTACAGTATGACAGGACGAACAAGGCTGTGAGGAGACGCCATGACGACAACAACACATGAAAGCTGGGATAAGAAACCGAGGAGCGCTGCTGAGACAGTCCGGCACGATGGTTAGTCCTTAGTTATTACTATTATCATATTATTATTATTACTACGGCATTCAATACACGGATGGATAAACACTTACTACTAGGTTGTTTTATTTGATTAACAAATCACACGCACTCTTAAATATTAATACGGCTATTACTAAGTAATGATCAATAAATAAACATGCACGTATTCACACAACAAAATCGTCCATAAACAAACGTTTAAAGGTTGTATCAGCGCCGTTGGGTGGCGTCTCTTCTGTTGGTATTTGAAGCGGCACCCCAAACAAACAGAGCAAGCTCGCCCCTCCCTTCCGTGTTTCGTGCATCCAGAAAAAACTCATGAATTCAGCGCCAAAGCCCACAACACCCACCCCTTGTCGCTGATTGGTTGGATTACTATTTATTTTGGTTTTGGAGTGGTTGGTAGCACCATTTGTTTTTGTGTCCGATCTCGGAGTATCACCGGCCTACAGAGACGTGTTTTTTTGACTTATGAGCCGGGCAGCTAGCGGAGGGTGAGGAAAGATCAGATGAATGTGATAATTGATGTTTCGGCCTAGAATCGCTGATACAACCTTTAAGACGAGATAAAACACACATCTTAAAACAAACATGACCGCTACCCCCGACGAGACCCCCCAAAGCCCCCGGTGTGTTCCTAGGGGCCCCGTGTGCCCCCTTACTGACCTGGGTCGGGCAGGCTCTGAGCGGCCTGGCTGAGCTCGGTGAGGGCCGAGGCCTGGCTGGACTGGCTGCTGTGGGGGCTGCGGGCCCCACAGGCGCCCCGGGGGCCCGCCTCGCAGTGCTCCGACGGCGGCGAGGAGGTGGGGACCGGCGGGGGCGTGTCCGGCGGCCCCTGGTGGCCGCGGTGGGAAGACGACGATGCGATCACGTCGGCCCGCGTGGTCGGAGCTGCGGCGGCCGAGGCGGGGGGGATGCGCTGCGTCTTGACGGACTTCCTGAGTTTAGACGGCGACGGCGGCGGCTGGCCGGCCTTCCTCCCGCCTCGCAGGTCCGGGGAGCGGGAGGGGCCTGGAACGCCGTTGGGAGGGGAGGAGACGGGGGGCTCGGAGCCCCCGGCCACGCCCTTCCGGGAGCCGCCGTCATGGCGGGCGTGCTGCCGCGGCCCGGGGATGGCGGCGGGCGGGCTGCACTGGAAGGACATGGGGTCGAAGTCCAGGTTGAAAGCTCCCGGGTGCCGGCGGGCTGAGGTCGTCCAGGTCGTCGTCCTCCTCCGCCGGGGGCGGGGCCGGGGCCGGGGAGAGCAGCGGGCGGTGCCCCGTGCTGGCGGGGCGGTTGCCGTGGTGACCGTCGACGCGTGTCGCCGGCTCCTCCCCCTTGCAGGAGAGGGACAGGGCCTCGCTGGTGGAGCGCGGCCGCGAGGGACGGTAGGCCGAGGGCTCAGCTGGAGGGGTGGGGGGGGGGGGGGGGGAGTACGCACGCACACACACACACACACACTCACACACACACACACACACACACACACACACACACACAGAAAACATACAAACACACACACAGATTTACACATGCACATACACGTACAAATACACACACACGCAGACATTCACTCATACACATGCACACGCATACACACATACAGACGCACGTACAAGCACACACATACACGTACACATACAAACACACACACACACACACACACACACACACACACACACACACACACACACACACACACACACACACACACACACACACACACACACACACACACACACACACACACACACACACACACACACACACATTAGCAATCGCAGCTTAGCATCAAACATAATATGGCACCAACGTGATATACCGGCCACTATCGTACTAATGGGAACGGTTTAAAATATGCAATAATACATTAGACCCATAATACATTAGATCCTGAATTTGAGTAATTCTATAAAGGTCAAACAGAAAAAAATAATTAAGATTCATTAATCCAAATGAAATGTAAAACGTGCAGTGGTAATTACCTTCGAGGGTATGCAGCGACGTCAGCGACTCCTCGCTCTTCGTAGAGCGTATGGTTCCGCCGTGGCCCCGCCCACCTGGGTCACCGCCAGAGGGTCAGAGGGATTCAAACCAACAAACAGGTCAGGAGACGGTTGACACCCTCACTCTTATCGGGTTATCGTCACATGTGGGAGGGTCCACCCGGACGTGACGGATGGACAGATCGACCAACACCAGCGTACCCAGTGGACTGTACCACCTGGGAGGCTGGTCCATCCATCATATATCCGGGGGGAAGACACAAGTGGCTGCTGTCGGGGGCATGCAAACGGAAAGCCGTGACAGCCTGTTTGTGAGGTCCAGGCGGTAGAGACTAACATGATGTTCCTCTTAATGGCCTTTGAAGACATATTAACATTCTCAAAATGGCCGTGTGTCAACCAATCAGTGACTTCATTGACGCTACATCCATACTTTGTATCTGTTGGATGCATGTTGGAATGGAGAGAAGAGGACTGGAAGGAGAGAGGAGGAGAGGAAAGAACAGGGGAGAGGAGAGGGAAGGAGGTAAGGGGAGAGGAGAAGAGAGGGTGAAGGGGAGAGGATAAGAGAGGAGAGGAGAGGAGAGGAGAAGAGAGGGAAGGAGAGGAGAAGAGAGGAGAGGAGACGAGTCGAGACAAGACAAGACCAGGTTAGGTGTGGTCCGACCTGGCAGTGGGATACTCTTGATGTCGTTGGGTTCGCTGGGGTGGCGTTTCAGCTTGCGTTTGGAGACTGAATGCGACTTGCCCAGGTGAAAGAAGGCGAGCCAGTTCCCCACGGGAGACTTCTTCCCCTTACCGGGAAGACGTTTGCTGCCAAAACAAAGAACACCTCCAGATTGCTTTCTGTTATCTGTCCTACTACAAAAAAAGTGCAATTCACCTTATCGTGTGATGATTGCCCCGGCAAATATCAAAAAGGAGATAGGGTAGCCTGGGCTATCAAAAACATATACATATTACTGAATGTTAAATCTGCAGGGATTGGACCAGCCGGTGCCAGGTCTCCCAAAAAGCCATGTGGAAAGAACTAAGGTCATCATGACAAAGAGAGACTAATAAAAATCCTATTTGCTTAGGCTATAGACTATAGACAGAGGAAACACCTTGAGTCCACAACACGGCAGAACCCATGAGAGACGGCAGTAGACCGGATCACAATCTCCCGGCGCCATACCTTTCGCCCGGCAGCTCAATGACGGTGTGGAACTTGCCGCCCAGGGCCCCGGGGCCCTCGCCCACCTCGATGTACTCGCTGGGGGAGAGCGAGGGCGTGGTGGCGGGGGAGCCGAGCTGGGCCTGGGTGCGGGCCTGCGCCTCCTCCAGCGAGAGGAGCTTGGTGGACGGGGAGCACACCAGGAGGGACTTGGGCCTGGAGAGGGTGTTGTTACCTGGGGGGGAGGGGGGGGGGGGGGGGGCGGTCAGACAGGGAGCACAGTTAGGCCTTGTATGTGCCATGCATGCATGGACATCTACACACACAAACACACACACACCCACATGTCTACACACATGCCACCGTACATACACACACACCACATAGCCACTTGCATGCTCGTATGCACACACATGCATGCACAGGGACACACACACACACACAACCACACCAGCATTAACGCACACACTAGTGTAAACACACACACATACACACCAGCATAAACACACACACATACAAACACACACACAGCAGCATTACAACCCACACAAACCAGCATAAACACACACACACACACACACACAAAAAACCCACACCCACACCAGTGTAACACACACACACACACACACACACCCCCTTCCCAGTGGGCCAGGTCCTTCCCCCCGTGCCCACCTGTGCCGTCCCGTATGGCGGGGTTGAGCTTGGAGCTGAACAGCTTCTCCGTGTTGTTCAGGATGAACTCCACCACCACCGACTGGATGCGGACCTCCATGAAGGCCGCCGTGCCGCTGAAGCAGGCCGACTCGATCTGCTTGGACCTGGGGGACACACGCACACGGAGACAAGGGCTACGGTACAGGCTGACCCAGTTCACTGGCCCACAACACCACGGAGATCTGCCCTAGTTCCCGTCGCGGATTAGTCCCAAAAGGAAAGGCGCGCCACGGCCGGGGAACGGGGCTAATTGTGTGAGTGAGAGTGAGTGAGTGTGTGTCCCTGTGTGTTATTGAGTGAGTGAGTGAGTGAGTGAGAGAGAGATAGAGTTTGTGTGTGTGTGTGTGTTTGTTTGTCCCTCTGTGCGCTTCAGTGAGTGAGTGAGTCAGTGAGTGTGTGCGTGCGTGAGTGAGTGAGTGAGTGCGTGTGTGTCCCTATATATGCCTCCCTGTGTGTGTCCCTGTGTGCTACCTGAGCAGGTTGGGGGCCCAGACGATGGCCAGGTTCTTGGTGTGCATGTTGGTGATGGGGCTGAAGGTGGCCAGGTGGGAAAGGTGCCTCATCAGGAACTCCAGGCTCCTGGGGAGGTAACGGACACCTTGATCTGGACGGGTCTTCACTTTAATTAAACCCAGCACTTTGACTTGTTATTTGGTCTGCTGATTCATTTTGTGTCTCGTTCATTATTTGCATACCTGACACTTAAAGTAGCAGATGGTACGGTTTGGGATGGTTCGAAAGCACTAATTGTGTGTCCTTGATAATATTACTATGTTGGTTTTATGTTGTGCACATGTCTCATAACCTCCATGTTGTCAAGGACCCACTTGACAACGAGATGCCACATCTCAAGGGTTTCGTCCCCTGTTAACAAATCAAATTTGAATAAATCTGGAAGGTTTCCCTCGGTTTATGAGGGTAGGTCTGCTTGGGGATGCTAATCTCCTAATCAGCCAATCGCGTGGCAGCCTCTCAGAAGAGGGTCGACATGGTCAAGAGGTTTGAGAAGTCGTTCAGACCAAACTGAGTGGGGACCAATGGGATCTCATTGACCTTCACCGTGGAGTGTTGGTGGAGCCAGACAGGCTTGTGTGAGTTCATCAGAAACTGAAAGTCCTCCAGGAATTACACAAACATCAGCCTCAGGAGTTGACAGGGAATGGCCCCAACAGAATACAAAGTATCCAGTCCTTTCTATCGAGTCGACTCAGGACTGCAGTCCTCTCTGTCACCAGCAGAGGGAGTCCCAGGGCGACTGACAATAGGACGTTCCTCTTGTGTCCCTTACATCTCAACCCCGCAGGGTGAATCATTCATGATAAGCTTTAGCCAGTGACTGTAGTTTGACCCCAGGCATAGAGCGCTCTGCTAAATAGTCCTCCTGTTAAATGTGCTATTATCTTCTGTATGTATCACTATATTATGCTGACACAGTGGAACTTCACGAATACAGAGTATCACCTCCCAGTGTGAACCTCAACAAATAGCAACAGACTAAAAATAGAAACTGCTGAGCATGGAAGAAAGAGAAAAAGCGTAATACAATACAGCGGTTTTCACGTGGGGGTTTGCTGCTCCTAGGGGCGTTGTGAAGGATTGCAGGGGGTATTCGGAAAATGTGAATATTAAGTGTATCTGAATCGTAGTGTACAAGTTCTGTAAATCCCTCCAATGAATGACATTAATCATAAGCAAAGTCCTTGTTGTTAACCAAACCTTAAGTACTTGCAGCACCCCTTTAATGTTAACTGAAACAAACTGCTTCATTAAACTTCCATATTTATATTAATTAAAAAAATAATCCCTCCAAACATTAATTTGTTCTGGTGTAAGGGGTACTTTAGTTTAATAAATATCCCATAGAAAATAAGATATTATTTTTTATATATATATAAATATATAAAATAATATCTCTTTTTTTATATATTTAAAAGTAAAAATTACATTAGCAAAAAACCGTTTGAGAACCACAGATTTAGCAACCACATACAGTATCCCTAAGAGGTGACATTCCCAAAACAGCCACCAGGGTGCGCCAGTAAGCAAGACAGACCTGTAGTGCGGAGGGGGCAGCTGCTGGATGACGTTGTGGATCTTGGCCAGCCTCTCCTCATCTGTGGAGGCAGACACAGCGTCCTGGGAGGGCACAGAAGAAGAAGAAGAAAGCGTCCCTCTTTAGAGAGCTGCTTGACATTCCCACTCTGTGTCTCCCTCGGCCAGTGGGCTTAATCCGCATCTTTGTGTTCGTAGAAAGCTCCTCTGAATGCACCGACCCTGCGCTTTAAACCCATCAAAGAAAACGACCAATGAATCCTTTAATGTTCTTTTACCGGCCACAGATTAACAGAGAATGCTCCATCAGCAGATGCTCGGTTTAAAACTATTTTATCATCCTCTGACCTTTAATGCCCGTTCCTAGCGCCTGGATATAGATCCAACCCCAACCCAGCCTAATGAGATCAAATCCCTTTTCCCTGGACTGGAGCCAGCCTGGGAATCCACCAGGGTGGTTCTGTTCAGTGGAGCCTCTGATAGTACCCAGGCTGGGACCCCCCCCCCCCCCCTGGTCCAGAGCCAAACGGGAGCCCCCATGGCAGTTCTGTTCCTTGGAAGTCTCGCATAGTACCCAGACTGGGACCCTCCCCCCTGGCCTGGTCCTGGGCCAGCCTGGGCCCCCCCAAGGCAGAAACTGTTATATCTTTAATAGTACCGAAGCCTTCCCAGACCCCCCACTGAGGCGGCGGTACTCACGGAGAACCTCTCGTACAACTGGTAGGTGAGCAGCGGGTTGGGCAGCTCTCTGAAGTACAGCTTGCACAGGGAGCCCACTGAGTGGATGTCCTGTCTGAACACGTCCCGGCTGAGGTCTGGCACCTGCTCCGAGTCAAACTCATGCCTGGGCACGGGGCGTGAGAACAGGGACGGGACATGGGATGGAGGGGGTGGGTGGTCGGGGAGGGGAGGGGAGGGGATGGTGGAAGGGGATCTTAATATGCAGGTTGTCCGTCTCATTGTTAAGGATTGAATGCGTCGTGACGATATGCTAGTGTGGGAAAACCCTCACAGGGGGATCAGTGTTTGCTTTGACCCGTGATTTGAGTTCCAGATTGCGTCGTGTTTAACAACAAAATTACAAGTAAAGGCATGTTTGTACTTTAAACCCGATTCCACAATCAGGTCTAGACTCAACCGGTCTAGACTGGGAGTTCTGGCCAGGAGTCACAAAAAGACCCATCTTGTTCATGGCAGTCCAAACCCAGGAGAGGGGGACGCACCTGAGTTTCTGGATGTTGGAGGAGATCCCAGAGAGTCTGTAGATGCCGTCCACCACGCCGTTCTTCTCAATGAACTCTGCACAGCTCCTCACCACCTTGGGCACTGCAAAGCAGCAACACGGTCAGAGCAACCAGAATCAGAATCTGATAACCACAGTCAATGTAAATCGTTGTAAGCTATATCCTATCCTTCTGCTGCTGTGCTGTAACACAGGAATTTCCCCACCAGGGGATTAATAGTTATCTTCTCTTATTGTATCTTAAGCACCTCGGAATACCTAAAGGGCATATATTCTTAGAATGGATGGCCCTATTGCCCAAAAACACACTCAACCAGATCATCACGTCATCAGTTAAATGTTTGTGAGGTTAAGTTGAAATGCACAGATATTGTACAACTTTATCAGACTTTGAAATTAAGTTTGGGTCTTGCTTACAGTGTATTCAAAGCACGCAGCAATTGACAGGAAGTTGATTTAGACACCTACGTATGTCTTACTAGCGACCCTCAAATTCAGGTTCTAGGATTAGATTTTTACATTCTGGATTAGCATAAAAAATTAGAATACAACCCAAAGAGAGATGAAGATAACCGTGCAACCAGGTGACTCGGATTCATCTACTACAGCGTTTTATCCAAATCTTATAACAACCGCAGCCTCAACCAGGTGACTGGGATTCACCTACTGCAGGGTTGATCCAAGTATGACAACAACCACTGGATTCATCTACTGCAGGGGGTTGAGCCAAGTCTTCTAACAACCACAGGAATCATCTACAACAGTGTTTATATCACAGTCTTATAACAAGTGCATCCCCCCACCAGGCCTTGGCAGCTCTGACCTTCATATTCCCGAGTTATGGAGGTACTCTCCCAGGTCGCAGCCGAACACCCTCTCCCTTCAGGATCCCTCGCTGGCGCAGCTTCTGGGGGGGAGGGCCGCGACTTCATAAAAGGACCGGCAGGAAGGTCACCAGCTTGCCGTGCTTCTTACACACTGGGAGGGTTGAAACACACATACAGACACAGTCACGGACAAACAAACACAAAAGACACAGACAGAACCAGGCACACACACACACCACACACACACACAACACACACACACACACACACACACACACACACACACACACACACACACACGCACACACGCACACACACGCACACACACACACACACACGCACACGCACACGCACACACGCACATGCACGCATGCACACACACACATACACACACACACACACACACGGTCATTAAGCAGATACTTTTCTGTGACTAGAAAGTGCAACTACAAAACCCAAAGTAAAAAAACAACCTGTAGAGAGCAGAGTAGCAATAGGAATCAGAAAGATTTATTAATATTACACAACAGTTCAATCTGAAGCCACAGAGAGTAGCTCGACTTGAGCGTTAAAAACAACAAAGTGCTTCATCTGGGGCGGGTTGCATCATCAGAAGCAGAGAGTTGAAAGCCGGGGAATCCTTCTTTGGAGGGGGGACAGACAGGAGGTACCTGGCTTTTGGCATGGCACCTCTCCACAGTGGGGGGCATCTTCTCACTTATCAGCTCCACGCAGTCGCAGGGGAAGAAGCCCACCTGCGTGGGAGAGGGCCGCTGTTTCAACATGATTCACTCTGAGCTGGGGAAGGCAACTTTGGAGAAACCGGCCAGAGTGAGCTTGATTTTAAAAGTATCCAACCAAATTAACCCCTCCCCTCCCCTCAGGCCCATCTCTAAAGCCACTCCCCCAAAGCACATGACTAGCTCGCTAGCTTTAGCAGTGGGTCTGTCCATCCTTGTGGAAGACTTCGGTCATGTGTGCGCACAGGTAGGTAGGTAGGTAGGATGACAGATAGGTGAGCCAGCCAATCAATTCACAGAAGCTAGGGATACCTTTTTTTTGGGTCAGAGTATTATCGATTGCTGGCAGAGAATTTCAACAAATATAACAAAAATGCTTATAAAATAAATGGCCTACCCTAGCAATACAGAGAGGATCAGATGTATTATTTAATATACAGATACATAGAGTTGTCTCTACCTGAAAGCGCGTGCTTACCCCTCCCACCAGCCAGTGTGTCTTCTTTATAGGGGGCATGTCGGAATGACCGACACACAAGTGTCCCCACCTGGAATAGGGTTCTTTTTAGATTAAACCGTAGAGAGCTACTATAAAGACAAAGCGATGGATGGCCCTTTCAGAAAGCCCAGGAACAATCATATAAAAAGTACACCGAAGAACCAAGAACTTGAAAAGTAAACACAGGAAAACAATTTCTTCCCAAGTGTTTGCCAAGGTGAGTTGTTTGGTTGTATTGTGTTTGGTCTTACTCTGCTTTCACGCACAACACAAACTGAACCAACTACACAACTAAACTACACGATGCAGGTTGTTTCAAATTTCTCTGCACTGAACCGATAGGCTCAGTTGTTCGTGCGCGGCGTGTGACTGTGCGCTCGCGGGGTCACCTCAAAGGTCAGCTCGTCCGGGGCCTGGGCGGTCGCTAGACGCTTGGTGACGTTGCGGCGGGCCGGCGATGTGCCGGCACGTTTGATGGAGGACTCCTTCAGACCACCAAGCAGGTGGTTCCCCTTGTTGTCGAATCTCGTCCGGGAGGAGAGAGACGGAGACACTGTGGTCACAAACACCAGATTTACATTTTACATTACATTAAGCATGTCAGAAAAGATTATTTTTCTCCAAGGCGACTTACCAGTATCATTTGTGCGAGAGAAAGAAAGAGAAATATATAAGGATATATCAGTGTTGGTTGAGTAAGAAGGATTTTCCATCAGTAACAAGTGCCAAGCACTAACAATCATATAAGGTTTAACCGAATTCCCCCACTATACAACAACGATAGCTAGGATAAGACGCTACACGATGCTAAGTCCTCTTCTGTTTGACACTTCAGTCCACTAATGAAACAAATAGAGCGTTTATACACCTATCAAATTGTACGTTGAAAGGTTCTTGGATATTGGTTTTCAGTGTTTGTATTTTCCTGTTAAATGTTGTGTCTAGTCTACTTTCATTTGTCTGCATTTCTGTTCCGCTTGGCTGCAAATGGAACCGACGTGATTCATTCATGGTTTTCAGAACTGGTCTGACGATAAACGGGTTATATCGTTGTGTGCGCGGTGCGGTTACGTCCGACACTGAATGGATGACTCAAAGCCTTTTCGCCCCTTTGGAGGCGGGAGTTCAATACGCAGTACGTGCGGATGAAAAGCTACCTCCATCCAGGTCAAGACCGGACCGCAGTTGATGTTGTTGTCAGCCAGGGCAGAGAACTGGGAAAGGTACGCGGCCAGCATCTTGGTGACACACTGGGGACGCACAGGAGAGAGACGGAGAGAATGCGTTAGGGGGAACATGGTGCCAATGTCCTCAGACACCACCCCCCTCCCCCTCGTTGAGTCACTAAGAGTACGACATGAATTAGAGCAAGTTTTTGTATCCGAGGTGGAGAAGGGTCATCTTTTATTTACTAGTTAAGTACTTCATTAATCCCGGACAGGAAGTATCATGGCAGCAGAAGCTTTATTTAACAAGAAGTACAGGGTGGGAATTTCAGAAAACGTATCGTAAACAGGTTAGGGGAAGGCATCCTTGAATTAAGTGTGCCTCCATGTTAGCTATGACATTGGGGAGGTCCGACACCCCACGGCCACCATACACTATCCTCCATCCCCATGATACTGCTGGTTTATGTATATGTGATGATTTGGTAATTGATCACCCGAGAGTTGATATTGGATAGATATTGGGTACAACGTGTTCAGTGTAACAGTTTTAATGAAAGTATTATACATGATTTACAGGTGACTAATAATACAAATTATTTCTTACTGGTATAGGGTGCATACCAACTAAGTTTTAATTCTTTAATGTAATCAATAAATTAGGAATGATATTTATATTTAAAGGGCAAGCTTCTCTGCAGGTCATAAAGGAAAAGAAACTGGCCCTGAGGGGGCCTTTAGCCAATCAGGGCAGAAGCACCAAGCGTTCTCTCTGGACCAATAGCAGGCCTGGGTGTGTTTTTTTTCCAACCCACCTCATCGGGTCCCTTCTCAGTGTGTTCCATGGCCGAGGCATGCAGCTCGGCTAGCTGGGAGGGACAAGAAACGCCGGTCGAAAATACACAGATGGAGGTGCTTGTCCAGCACCCTGAGTCCTCGAAGGACCTCTTCACGAGCCAGCTCCGGCCCTTGAAAGAAACACAGCAAGGTCCTTAAAGGACCTCCTTCACGAGGCAGCTCTCGGCCCCTGAAAGAGAAACACAGCAAGGTCCTTAAAGGACCTCCTTCACGAGGCCAGCTCCGGCCCTTGAAAAAAGAAACACAGCAAGGTCCTTAGTAAAGGACCTCCTTTCCACGAGCCAGCTCCGGCCCTGAAAGAAACACAGCAAGGTCCTTAAAGGACCGCTTCACGAGCCAGCTTCAACCCTGCACAAAACATAACAAGGTCCATAAAGGACCGCTTCACGAGCCAGCTCCGGCCCTGAAAGAAACACAGCAAGGTCCTTAAAGGACCGCTTCACGAGCCAGCTCCGGCCCTGAAAGAAACACAGTAAGGTCCTTAAAGGACCTCTTCACAAGCCAGCTTCAGCCCTGCAAACATCACATTAAGGTCCTTAAAAGGACCTCTTCACAAGCCAGCTTCAACTCTGCACAAAACATAACAAGGTCCATAAAGGACCTCTTTACAAGCCGGCTCCAGCCATGCAAACATCACAGCGAGGTCCTTAAAGGACCTCTTCACAAGCCAGCATCAGCTCTGCAAAAAACAAAACAAAGTCCTTAAAGGACCTCTCCACGAGCCAGCTTCAGCTCTAGAGAGTGCAAACAACACAACACTCTCCTTAAAGGACCCTTTTCACCAGCCAGCTTCAGCCCTGCACAGAACAACCCTGAGATGATACATGGAGTGGTGTGCTCCGCCTCGTTGTTTCTTATATTAAGATGATGAAGTGTGTGTGTGATAGGAATGGTACCGCCGCCGTGTGCAGGCCACCAATCTGGACCAGAAAACAGCAGCTTTAGAGTCCCAGGCCAGCCCTTCTGTCCTTCCCCTTGGTCCTTTCGCAAAAGACAGCTTCAGAGAGAGAGAAGAGAGAGAGAGAGGAGACGAGAGAGAGAGAGAGAACGAGAGAGAGAGAGAGACGAGAGAGAGAGAGAGAAGAGAGAGAGAGAGAGGGAGAGGAGAGAGAGAGAGAGAGAGAGAGAGAGAGAGAGAGAGAGAGAGAGAGAGAGAGAGAGAGAGAGAGAGAGAGAGAGAGAGAGAGAGAGAGAGAGAGAGAGAGAGAGAGAGAGAGAGAGATGGGGGGGAGTTAGAGAAAGGAGGTCAATTTTGAAACATTCTTGGGAACCACATTTTAAATAATGGATGAGAAGGACCTTTCTGCGCGTCTGACCTACTGGAGTATACGGAGAGCAAAGAGTGACTGTGTGTGTTCAGCCCAGGTGTGTGTCCTGTGAGCCCTGAAGCTCCAGTGTCTGGCTGGGAGGCAGTCGCCAGTTCAATGGGCGTGTGCACAAAGCTCACTTAAGCTCAGGTGAACAATCAAGAGGAGCGCCAACTCTTCCTATCAACAGCGTTTAGCACGTCGTAGCACTTTAGAAAAACAGAAATAAAAACCATTCTTTTAATGAAAGGATATACTGTATCTGTGTTAAACCTTATGGAACTAGGCAGTCTTTAGAGAGATGCTAGTTGGTACATGACACCACGCACGGACACAACCGCCATAAAAGTTTTCACTGAACGTAGATAAAAAAAAATAAAAAAGAATCTTCAGAAGGAGGTTAGAAATGATTGTCGTCGTCTGCCACATAGGACATCCACGTTCAAACGTCCACCTTCCTCCCTGGCACGTCTGCCCAATAAAAACCACAGCCATAAATCTGCAGATAGAAGATTCATAATGCACGAGTTATGAGTTGCCAGGGCGACAGCTACAGCAGTCATGCGTAGTGCTGAAATATCGTCCTCCTCCTTTCTGAGATGTTCTACAATTAAACCTTGCTAAAGACCGACGGTTCAGAAAGAGGAACACCGCCGCAGAAGGAGAGAGAGGCTTCCAAGAGGGCCCGGGACACCGAGCAAGGTGAGGGAAGGGAGTTTGGTTATATTTATAACATTGTGAGCAGCAGTTGATCCAGAATTCCCCCCCACTCTCCACCACGACCCTACTTTTCCACCATCACACCGCTCGGAACCACGTTCCACGGTAACAATGCATGCCGGCGCTCTGCGACGTCGAGGACGCCTGCAGAAGAGCGAGAGAAGGGGAGAGAGCGGAGGGGGGCTGCTTGCGACGACATCCCTGCCCCGGGTCCAGGTGGAGATCACCCGCAACATTGGATCAGGAGCCCTGATTGCAAGTCACTACACGACCAAACCGGTGGTTGAGTAATCACGTGGAAGCTGTGGTAAGGCTCCAGGAAGAAGGTACGGCACCATTGAGCAATAGCATGAAACAAACGACGCAGCTTAACTCCTCAATAGCGAGACGTATCCCAAGAACAGACAATTTCCCCCAAATCCCGCGTATCCGAATGAAAAGGCTACTACAAAAACAAAAAAATACCGCAGCTCACAAACAGAACATCGCGAAAGCCACCCCAGTAACGACCCCGCGCCCGGACGCCATTACTTATTCATGAGCATGTGGCGCCGAGCGCTCAGACACAAAACACAAACGCATGCAAAAAGAAAAAGCGACACGTTCAAGTTACCTCGCGCCTATTTCGCACAACGACACGGGGGATCTGACCACAGCGGGGCGGCATGGTGTGGGCGGAGTGGGGTCCCACTCATGGTGAGCCACCGTGGTCTCTCCACCAGGCTGGGGTCTCCTAGCAGGCTGGGTCCCTCTCGCTGGGCTGGGTGGGCCGGCCGCCGACTGCAGCGTGGGCCGCGAGGAGGAGGAGGAGCGGCGGCGGCTAGACCGGAGGCTGCCTCCAGCAGAGTTCAAGTGCTGCTGCTTCCCCGCCCTGCCCGCGCCTCCCCCTGACGTAGCCCCCTCCCCCACCCGGGCTCAGCCTGCCTAGACGAGAGCATCCATATCTCCCGCCTCCTTCCCAGAGCGGTAAATGATGTAGGAGGAAAAATTGAAAAAGGGGTATTCACCCCGCCCACCGCAGTGTGTATCTGTTTCTCTCTCACTCCCTGGCGTCAACATCTCGTCCCCCCCTTCTCCATTTTCTCTCCCTCTACCCACCCCCCCCCCCCCCCAGCTTTTCCCCCTCCCTTATTCTCCCTCCCACTGTCTCGTGCTCTCCCCCTCCCCTCCATGGAGTGAGTCTCAGGGAGGAGAGTGTTAGCCAGGGAGGAGGCAGAGGTGCTAGCACGGCCACACAGACGAGTGTGCACAGTGATGCGCCCGTGGCATGAGAGGCACCATGCACCGTGAGAACGGGACGCCCCGGGGTCCTAGTGGTGAAAGATTCTCGAAAGGAGCATCGTTTCATCATTCCAGAAATAACTACTCTACTTTTTCAAACATTGCGGCTAAAACGGAGGGGAATATGCTGTGTGTGTGTATTTGACTGTGTGTGTGTGT
The DNA here is from genome assembly GCA_900291075.1 of Melanogrammus aeglefinus. NCBI lineage: Eukaryota > Metazoa > Chordata > Actinopteri > Gadiformes > Gadidae > Melanogrammus > Melanogrammus aeglefinus. The sequence goes on from OLKM01001067.1 coordinate 160,670, forward strand.
GTGTGTGTGTGTGTGTGTGTGTGTGTGTGTGTGTGTGTGTGTGTGTGTGTGTGTGTGTGTGTGTGTGTGTGTGTGTGTGTGTTGGTGTGTAGTGTGTGTGTGTTGTAGTGTGTGGTGTGTGATTGTGTGTGTGTGTGTCTGTGTGTGTGTGTGTGTGTGTGTGTGACGTGTGTGTGTAGGTGTGTGTGACTGTGTGTGTGTCTGTGTGTGTGTGTGTGTGTGTGTGTGTGTGTGTGTGTGTGTGTGTGTGTGTGTGTGTGTGTGTGTGTGTGTGTGTGTGTGTGTGTGTGTGTGTGTGTGTGTGTGTGTGTGTGTGTGTGTGGCTGTGTGTGTGTATGTGACTGTGTGTGTGTATGTGACTGTGTGTATATGTATGCGACTGTGTGTGTATATGTATGTGACTGTGTGTGTGTGTGTATGTGACTGTGTGTGTGTAAGTGACTCTGTGTGTGTGTATGTGACTGTGTGTGTGTACGTGTCTTTGTGTGTTAGTATGTGACTCTGTGTGTGTGTATGTGACTCTGTGTGTGTGTATGTGACTCTGTGTGTGTGTTTGTGACTGTGTGTGTATGTGACTGTGTGTGGAGGCTGTCCATGAATAGCGAGATGACAGGTGGACCCGACGATTCAACCACCGGGACAAAGACTCGCTCTCACGTTACTCAACTTCCCCACATGGTGACAAGCCGTAGACCCGATCCAAAAGCCTGCAGCAATACTAATAATAATGTCATCATTCATTTTACAATCAAAAAAGCGGACTTTCTTTTAATATGAATATGTGTTGGTGGATAAAGTGTGCATGTGTGTGTAAAGATACATTGTGCATGTTTGTATAAATACAGTCTGCATGCGTGTTCACAGATACAGTGCGCATGTGTTTGTACAGATACAGTATGTCTGTGTGTATTAGATGCAGTGTGCATGTGTTTATTCAGATACAGTTTGCATATATGTATATAGATAAAGTGCATGTGTGTACAGATACAATATATCTGTGTGTATATAGATGCAGTGTGCATGTGTATACAGATACAGTGTGCATGTGTCTATTCAGATAAAGTGCGCATGTGTGTACAAAAATACAGTGCGCATGTGTGTATACAAATACAGTGCGCATGTGTGTGTGTTCAGATACACTGCGCACAGATACACTGCGCACAGATACACTGCGCATAGCGCACTGAGCATGACAGCAATGCCATGGCAGATTCCCCGGAGTGATATTTCTCTCATGGTACAGGCTGTCCGTCTTTATCTTCTTGGTGCTAAGCTGTTCAAGGTCACTGCAAACGGCTTAACCGCTTCAATCCTGCCTGCAGTCTACAACGTGGTGTGGTAGCGCGCTACTGCAGTGTAGCAGTTCCCCGGCAGGATCAGTGTAACATAATACACATATGCTTTCATGCGGGGGTGCACTTAATAAAGGCGTAGGGGGAGGCAAACGGTCCACTGCTGCCCACTGCTGGCGGATAAGTGATATTGCAACAAAGAGTCGGCTAACCAGGCAGCTAACAGCCACTTTCACAAATTAGCGAGGTCTGCTCCGCTGCCTCTCATTAACGCTGTAGCGACAAATGCTCCACAAGCATTTACACAAGTACTTCTACAGTATACAACCCGACGGATGTATACTAGATATATCTATCTCGTGCCACCGTGCAGGTTGTTGTGGAGTCTGGGATAACAAGGGATTGCCATCTGCGAAACTGCTCTGTTCTGTCACAGCACACTGGTTCATTGTCGCTGGTTGAACGTTTATTCCAACTCATGGACTGGACCACAGGTGCATCCAGTGTCAGATTCACAAAAACCCTTTGAACCAGCATGAGTCTGCCTTCAGAAGAAATGACAACGCTGGGAAATCCAAACGTTTTCAAGTATTTATGAAATAGACTGATAAACAGCAAACAGTGATGGTGGTATCGCTTTCTCTTTTGAAAACATATGGGCCCGAACATTGTTCAGGAGGTAGAGCGGGTTGACAGGTAACAGGAAGGTTGCTAGTTCGATTCCCGGCTCAAGCTAGCTCAGTGGTTCGTGTCCCTGCAAGCTAGAGACCTCACCCTGACTGCTCCCGATGAGCTGGCTGTCTCCTTTCATGGCTGAAACGGCCGTCGGTGTGTCAATGTGTGCCTGAATGGGTGAATGTTGTTAAGTGCTTTTAGTGGCCACTGGTTAAAAAACTCTAAATAAATGCAGTCCATTTACCATACGTTTAAAAATGAGCTCTAGTGTATTGATTCTGTGTCCATGACTTTGGCGTATCATCAAAAAGGAGACAGGGGACTCTCTACAAAGACTTGACACTACGCCATCCTACACAAACACAAGCAGCCTTGAGCTGTGGGCCTCACCTGGACGGTGCCAAAGTCCACGTTCTCGTAGTGGAAGTGGGCGCACTCTGCCAGCCGCGGGAAGTGACCTCTGGTGAAGGTGAGCCTGAGAGACGGAGAAACACAGCCCATCAGAGAGAGTGAGAGAGTGAGAGATAGCAGAGAGAGTGCAGAGAGAGTGAGAGAGCAGAGAGTGAGCAGAGAGAGTGAGAGTGAGCAGAGAGAGTGAGAGTGAGCAGAGAGTGAGCAGAGAGAGTGAGAGAGAGCAGAGAGAGAGAGAGAGTGAGAACAGAGACAGAGTGAGAGTGACAGTGAAAGTGTGAGCAGAGAGAGAGTGAGAAAGAGAGATTTAAAGTGTGAGCAGAGAGAGAGTGAGAAAGAAAGTGTAATAGAGAACAGAATGGGTGAAAGAATGCAATATAAACCCAGGGGGCAAGAGAGTCAGAGATTGAGAGAAAAGGAGCCTGAGTCAGACAGGACGAGAGAGAACAGGGAGAATGAGTAAGAGAGAGAGAGCAGGGAGAACGAGTAAGAGAGAGAGCAGGATAAACGGAGAACAAACAAGGAACAAGGGAAGAAGAGCAAACAAAAGACACTGGGCCCATTGAAGACGGGCGGAGACAGCAGGTCCACTAATCCGCTGACACCCATCCATGCTTTTTTTTTCCGTCTTACGGCTCCCTGGCCTGGATAGGAGCCCTGGTTTACAGCCCATAATAGCAGCTGAGGTGTCGTGGGTGGGACCTACTTCTTCATGTGTTTGACCTTCATGCTGGCCGTGCTCACGCAGGAGCGCAGGAGAGGCTCCGCCACCGGGGGGGGCTCGGTGACGTCATCGCTCCCCATCTGGCCGAGAGCAAAACAGGAGTCAACGTCAACGACCCACCATCCATAACCAGCCGTTTCGCGGTGAGCACGCAGCGGCCATTTCCCCCCCCTACGCATTCAGTACGGGACACTGCTAGCACGCTAGCATCAGACTTTGAACTCCCGACTGTCGTAAACTGCAGGGTCGGGTGTGTCGACCAATCGCGGGTCACCGTGGGGTCACATGGGCTTGTGTGTGGGTGTTCTTACCCTGGCAGTGGACAGCTCTTGGGGAGTCTTCTCTGGGTTGGGGGTTATAGCTGGTGGTGGTAAGGCGTCATCTTTGGCTCCGTCGGAGGCACAAGGCCTGAAAGGTAAATGGTATAAGAGATGGCTTGAATGGTGAACACTTGAGTGTTCCTGTACATTGAGACGTTTTGCCCAGATACACAAAGGGCAAAGGTGGGAGAGAGAGGGGCATGTGTGTGTGTGTGTGTGTGTGTGTGTGTGTGTGTGTGTGTGTGTGTGTGTGTGTGTGTGTGTGTGTGTGTGTGTGTGTGTGTGTGTGTGTGTGTGTGTGTGTGTGTGTGTGTGTGTGTGTGTGTTTGAATACCACCAGGCAGGCAGCGATGAATACATTACACTATGACAGGTGGATTAAAAAAAAACACCAAAAAGGGGAAACAAAACAGAAACAAACAAACATGTTGGAATAATGAACACGTCGAGGTAATAATCGACCCAGACATCTGAGGGGCTTCAACCACTTCCTCACCGTCAAGGAAGCTGGCCATCCTTTATCAAACACAGCGCTAGCCCATATTGGCCAGCCCTGGTGTGAGTGGCCTTTGTGTGTTCATGGGGTAACCCAAGCCCTTCTATTCAGCGCGCTCCAGCCACAAGGGAGTGTTTCAGAAAACTTCCCAGTGAGTCAGTGAGTTCGTTGGGGAGTGGAGGCCTCGTCCAATCAGCACAGGTTTTATTAAGCATGAGAGCCACTCTCCACGGGAGTCACACGGCCCCCCGCCCTTCATACTGACAGTCATAACCAGCAGGACCATAATAAAAATAACAGTGACACAATAACAATAACCATTGTAATATGTTTATGTAACACACGTGCAGTGTCAGGTGAAAAAGGTGCTTCACTTTAAACAAATGACGCTTGATAAATCGGACGGGCGTAAAATAAATAGAGAAAATGTCATTCAAACGAATGCCGACGAAGGGACGAACACAGACAAATCGATTAAAAGGCCATACAAAACGTGTGAGAAAAACGACAAACACTTTACAGATGTGTTCACACAGACAAGCTAAGCTCCTCTGGCAGTCTGATGTCTCCTCATCCCTTCAGGCCCAGGAGAGACCAGAAAACGAGAGCATATCTCTCTGAAACATAATGATTACGATCTGCATTCAACGACGGTGTGAGCGAGAACAGGGCATGCAGTCACCTTCATCCAAACACACCATCCTCGCCCTCCCACCGCATAGACAACTCGACTGATTTTCTTTCGCCCATCCTCTCATTCCACCTACACACCCGCACATAAACCAACAAATATACACATACACAGCACCAAAGCCTGAGCACTGAGTCTATTTTGAGCTCGTACACAGAAAGGCACAAGCCTCCACATGGCTGACAACATGCTTAGCGTGGGAACAAACACACACGCCCACACGCACACGCCCACATGCCTCCGCTGCGTACCTACTTGCGGTTTCATGCGAAGGGACTCACCCTTCAAGGACGTCACCACTTCCTGCTTCTCCCCCTGGTCCAGAGGCAGCGTTCTCGATCACCGCGGCAACCACGCATCCAGCCTCCATGATGTTGCCTCACCGCAACAGCCCGCTTAGGAGGAGGAGAGAAGGAGTGGGAGGGGGAAGAGTGCGAGAGAGAGAGAGAGAGAGAGAGAGAGAGAGAGAGAGAGAGAGAGAGAGAGAGAGAGAGAGAGAGAGAGAGAGAGAGAGAGAGAGAGAGAGAGAGAGAGAGAGAGAGAGAGAGAGAGGGAGAGAGAGAGAGAGAGAGAGAGAGAGAGAGAGAGAGGAGAGGAGGGAGGGGGAGGAGCGAGGGAGAGAAGGAGGAAAGGTAGGTGGTTAGAATGGAGAGGAGGACGAACGAGAAGAGGAGTGTGAAACGAAAGCTTTGGACATCTCCAGCCACAGCAGCGAGGCTAAAGCGAGAATGGTCTCGAGGCTGTACATCCAGCAGCCAGCAGACACTGTAATAGCAGATGACATCATGCTTTAGCTCCCTCAAGGTGCTTTGGTGAAGATGCAAACGTTGCAGAGCTATTTCTCCTAGACATTCGTTTAATTTCAAAAGGCCACCCAGCCAAGTCAAGTTAATCTCAAGATAGAGACTGCAAGGAGACATTCCATAGCCGACTTAAACATTATATATAAAAGGAATGCATGCTTGTTATGCTTTTGAATGCTTTCAGAGTCTGAATGCCGTTGGGGGGCCAAGGCGTGGGATTCTCTTCTGTCTCTACGACAGAGATGCGTGTAAGTAGATCCAAGTGGATTATCTCTCCATCTTCCCTACTGTAGTGAAACCTAACTGAAAGAATGTCCTGATAAGCGTGAAACCAGACCCCACTGAATGCATCGCTGCAATTTCCCCTTTACGAGTCAAAACAAACATGCACACAGGGATGAGCCTTGATGACAAAGACGCCGGGGTGAGACCAAACAAACAGTCTCACAATTGGATGTACCTTCAAACTCTCAGGACTACAGAAGATAAATAGCGGGGGTGTCATCTCTTATTTGACGAGGTTCTCGCCGTTCAAAATGATGGTTGAACTGACTCATACTGTCATTACTAAAAAGTACAGAAACTATGAGGTAAAGAGTCAATATTCCTCCTTTAAAAAACACATGTTTTCCATAAACACCGTTGTCTGAGAGGGCTTGTGGGCTTGTACCCGATACCCACGTGTGCTTACTTTGTACCCATGTGGGTTTGAATCCATGTTTCTGCCATATTCTCCAACACCCAAATACGTTGGGTGGGTTTGAAATGATCCCCTGGACAGTGTGTCCCTGACGGGGCAGACGTCTGATCGGAGATGTATTGTCAGCCAGGGCCATAGTAGCTCTTCCCAACAGCACAGTTGGCCCCAGGCCACCACAGTGTTGCTGACTGACACTACTGCCAGACCCCTGACTCAGCAGAACCCAACAGCAAACATACTTATACAGGCTAAACCAGACCCAGCTCTGTTGCACAATGTTATCTCTGGCCCCTCAGGAAGAAACGCTGCTGGGTGAATGAACGATACACTACGTCACAAATCGACTTGAGAAATGGCTCGACGAAACAAGCTGTTTGGAGTCGACATGAACAGGTGTTTGTGTGAAGAAGTCAGAAGTGCAGAACATCACTAGGCCGTCTTCTTCAGAAAAGGCAGTAGTCCGAGTTATGTGTTTCCTGTATTAGGATTGCGCCAACTGGTAATTGTCTATTAAGCCTGAAAGATAACTGTAATTATTGCCTTCAAAGCACCTACTAACTAACGCCTACACGAAACGACTCAAGACAAATTAAAGTAAAGCCAAAAATAAAGCGAGGCTTAGAGTTTTCATCGCAATGCACCGCACAATTACAAGACAAAACTCATTGTTATTAAATTGTATTCAACATTCCTACCACACCCACCCCACTTCACATGTAGAAGAACAAATACAAGGTATGCAACTACAATGCAGAATTGTGGGTGATGGATTGGCTGTGAATGGTTACGCATTCCTTCACTGTGCTTGCATGACTTGTTTCCTGTCAGCACGAGGAAAGAGATGATATATACTCATACAGAACATACAGCACAGGCCTAGTAGGGCCCACTGCACGACTGACAACACTCCCCGCTGGGCCGTCATAGGCCAGTGAGGCCCGTCTGGTCACAGACTCAGCAGCTCTGTTTGTACGTGGATGGCTTTGAGCGGAGACAACGCAGGTTTAGATGAGGTAATCGTCGTAGAAAAATATACGTCATTGGACATAGTTCAGACGTATCTCACTTATGAGTGCCATTTACCATGGCAGGTGCCAAGGTAAGTAGTTGAGACGTATCTAAACACATACTCTGTGGTTGAGTCATCAAACGAGGAGTTTTCAACACGCTGCCAGGAAGAAGTCGATCGTGCCCAAATGGTTTATTGTAACACACTCAACAACTAAACCGCAGCAGTGTGAATTTACATTTAAAACAGGAAATATGCAAAATTCTCTATACTACAGGCTGTGCAAATACATTAATATGTTGAAATATGTTTGAAGGTTTTGAGAGAGGCAAGAGGTAGTAAGAGTCCTATGAGACCTATGACATTTACCAATTACTCAAATGAAGCAAAAAACACCAAACATTTCCTGGCAAACTGTACCACACTTGGAACACAGATGGGAACTAAGCTGCATGTTGACCTTGCTGCCATATAACCTGAAACAGAGAACTACAACAGAGCCTAAACACTACAAAGTCATTTCAGCAGTACTGTGTCTCCAAAGCCCCCTACAGTAAATCGAGACGTCAGTCACTAAGGAGCAGGTGAGTGTTAATACAGCATCTTGCTCGGGCTCGGGGATGCCTACAGGTACACTCCAACGCAGAACTATCTACTGGGCTTCGTACAACCACTACGCGTTCCCTCCTCTGGCACCCAGCGGTGAGGGTCTGCGAGAGGTGAGAGACGTAACGATGGGCCACTGTGGTTGAATAATCACACATCACCAGGACTACCATGTCGAGTAGGCCAGCGACGGCGTATGTACGGTGCGGAGTCCCACAGTGTTGATGAAGCACACTAAACACCGTAAAAGAAGGTCTAAAAGGTCGGCTTAATAATAATAATAATTCATTACATAGCGGGTTTTCTTCTGGAAACTCAAAGCGCTTACAGTGAAGGGGGGGGGGGGACGACGACCTCACCAACCACCACCAGTGTGTCGTACCCACTTGGTGATGCACGGCAGCCAATCGGCGCCAGGACACTCACCACCCACCAGCTTGAGGTGGAGAGTGAGGGAATTAATGAATCAGCCAATTATACAGGGGGATGATTAAGGGGGCCAGATTGAATGAGCCTGGTTGGGCAGTTTTAGCCAGGACACCAGGGAATCCCCTACCCTTTGCCATAAGTGCCCTGGGATCTTTTTATGACCTCAGTGAGGCTAGGATGGCTGTTTACCGGAAGGTTGCTAGTTCAAACCCCAGGCTCCTCTATGCTCATCGTAGAGGGGTCTGTGAGCAAATCATCTCATCCTACCGGCTCCTGGTTGTCGCCTTGCAGGGTTGGCTCCGCTGTCGGTGTGTGAATGTGTGTGTGATCCGTTGTACGACAACTTTGGATAACAGCATATACCGAATGGTAAATGAATGTCTGAATAATTACAAATAACACACAGACAAAGGTAAACGTCTGCTGTTGAGGGGAATAAGACAGTGTGCGTCCGATGTCCTACATGCAAAAAATGCTAAAGGCGAACTAGGGCACAGCCTATGTGGAGGCCATTTATCTAGTTAAATACATGGGCAGTTTTATTAAATACATGGGCAGTGGGGTTTACAGAGTGGTGCCCAGTACACATCAGACTGGCCTCCATAGTAAATGGGTTAGGGATGAGTCACGTTTTATGTGTCGGAAACCAGAGAGAGACCCAGAAAGTATGGCCAGGAAGTAGAGTGGGTGGAGGGGGAGCCGTGGAGGCCTCAAATATCTCCTCGCGCCGTGCTGTTGGTAGCTCGGGTCCTGTCTGTCCTATATAGCAACGCACACTTCCAGAGGATGAACTAGCCTTTCTAGACTAGTGTTGCTGCAGAGAGCTGCCTGACTAACAGAAGATTGGTTTTGGGTAGATGGGCAGATGGCAGTGAGGGGGGGCAATAAGTTATCGCTCTGTCTTAAGGTTTCCCAATCAGCATTCTTCTCTGGAATGCAGCAGGGAAGTTGAGAGAGAGAGAGAGAGAGAGAGAGAGAGAGAGAGAGAGAGAGAGAGAGAGAGAGAGAGAGAGAGAGAGAGAGAGAGAGAGAGAGAGAGAGAGAGAGAGACCAAGCAACCTAGAGGGAGGTAGAGAGAGGCAGAGAGAGAGAGGCAGAGAGATAGAGAGGCAGAGAGAGAGAGAGGCAGAGAGAGAGGCAGAGAGAGAGAGAGAGAGAGGCAGAGAGAGAGAGAGAGAGAGAGAGAGAGAGAGAGAGAGAGAGAGAGAGAGAGAGACCAAGCAACCTAGAGGGAGGGAGGGAGGGAGAGAGAGGGAGAGGGAGAGGGAGAGGGAGAGGGAGAGGGAGAGGGAGAGGAGAGAAGAGAGAGAGAGAGAGAGAGACGGACCAAGTCAGAGGGAGAAAGAGCGAAAGAGAGGCTACGGTTGCCATGGTAACCTCTCCCCGTCCATCGTGACTGGATGCGCTCCTTAAGACTGAGGATGAGGTAGCAAGAAAACAGAGGAGGCCATGGGAGAAACGACTCAGCGGTTCAGTGGGGGGCTCCCGGACATTGAATCTGTGCCCCATGGGCGACCCAGCCCCCCCTCCCCCCCTACCCGACCGGACACATGGTCCTGAACTGTAAACCCCTCTGCTCATGCATATGAACACATATTACATCTGACTAATATTTCACAGCCCAAATTGCCTTCATGGTGATCATGTACGTGTGTCGGTGTGTCGCGTGCGTGCTTGTGTGTGTGTGCGCGTGTGGGGGGAAAAGGATCTAAAATGAGGTGGGAGGGAGTTGGCATTATGGCATTATGTAATCTGTTTGAAATGTGGGAGTGTGATTAACTTTACTTCATCTCACACAGACGGAGATGGCGACAGAGCTCCGTGCCACACAGCCTGCGATCTGACGGGATCTGACAGCATCACCGATGAGGACCAACAGACAGACTGAATGAGTGGGACAGACAGACAGACTGACTGAGTGGGTCAGACAGCAGATCGGGCTGAAACAATAAAGACTCGTTGGCCCACATGTATTCTGTGGTGCTATAGGGTTTATTATTAAATAATTCTGACAAATGAACAACTTACATTAGGATCATTGAGAGTATTGAGATAAATCGATTCAACCCAAACAGGTAGACTTACACGTCGATCGTTATAACCGCAGAGATTGCAGTCCATACCGATACTCGCTACAGAAACAGTATAGCCTACACATTTCATTCACATGTAATTGTAGTTCCTGATTTAAAACGCTAAACTTTGGGAGCAGGCTGCTGGACCACTACGGCCCACCGTATGGTTGCGCTTCTTCTGCGCAACAAGCGCAGGTCCGGGATGGCTTTTTCACCGCGCAGCTTTACAGTATAAATCATTAATATACGTCAACATCCTCGAGAAACTTCTCCACCATCATCTAAGCACAGGTTTCGGTCGCCTTCCCCATGCCAAACACCTACCTGTAACCGCACCACCACGCGGGTACTCCTCTCAGCTGCTTCCTCTGAGACGCACAGTGTTGTGAAGCGAATCGATCAGGCCAATCGATCAGGCCAGTCGATCAGGCGCGTCGATCAGGCGCGTCGTTTCCCGCAGCATCGCAATATTTCACACAAAACCTCATAGTCGTTTGTTAGAAAGTTTAAACTACAATTGAAGATGCGTCGCCGCTGCTGCTGTGTGACCCGACGGCTCCCGATGCCTCTTCGGCTCTGGAGAAAATCCTGCACTCGTCACGGGTGCGCGCACAGCTGGTTGCGTGCGCGCGCCTGGCCGCGGACGAGCGGAGGACGGTTCGCGCGCCGTGAGTGACCGAGAGACGGGAGAAGAGGAGAAAGCAGCCAGACGTAGGGAGATACTAGTGTTTGGGGGGAGGACGAATTGTGTTAGAATAACGAAATAACTAAATGAACAGTAAATGCTTATTTTGGCAAATCTGTTGATGTCTTGATGATGGAGACCTGTGCCGCTCGCGTCCTTTCAATTACGCGTGGGTGCTTAGGGGTGCTGCTGTCTGTTGTTCTAAGCCAGACCACAGGTCATTGCCAATGTTGGCCTTTATATAGTTAAATTCAAATATAATCACAGATATCTTAAATTGATGTAAGGCAATATAAGGGTCATTCCAGAATTGGAGGACAATTTAGGCATCAACACTTTTGAAAAATTGACCCTTTATTTTATAATTTTCTGTTATGTATTTAAGAAAAACAGGTAATAAACCATCAATTAATTTGATTCGTCCAGCTCAGGCATCAAAGGTACACTTTTTATGAAATGTTTTATTTGTTGTGTGCTATGCTTGGCGCAACCCTGTTACGAATACTCAGGAACCTGAAAAACTAATATTTTAAAATATTGTTTATTAAATCCTTTACCATTAAGTAGAGAAAGTCATATTCACATTGAATACTCATTTAATTTCAGATAAGACTTGACTTATATTAATTTAAGCAACTTTTGAAATCTATCTTGCCCAACTTTTCAATAGTCACACGTTTCTTTTTACTAATTTCAGTATTTATTTTCAAATATTTGCTCAAATACATTATGCATATAATCATTCAAACTATTAAAAGGACAATAGATTAAACCCTTGTGAGCTGAGAAAATTATTTAAGATTAATTTAATAAAAATTATATTGTAACAGGGTTGAAATTAGAGTAACAGGGTTGCGCAAAGTAACGGTTGAATGGATACATTACTTTTGATTGTAGATCATCACATAAATGTGACAAATAAATACTCAGGACCACAGGAATGTTGTTTAATAATATTTTATATATCGTTTCGATGAAGGATCAACAGGATGAGTAGGAATGATCAAAAAAATAAACATGTCAACAAGACCACAAACTGGATCTGATCAAATATTCAATGGACAAACATAAAAAAAATAGTTATATTACAGTATGCCGACAACCTGGCATTAAAATGAATGAGCATATCAAAAATAGTCATAAACTGATCAATATTTTAAAAAGCTAGTGTTATAATGTTGATTTAATTTCCGCGGCTGGCCAGAGCATCCCATACCTCTCTTGCGATGGCCATGTGGCGTGCGGTAACGTTCTCTGGGGGAGGAATGAGGGTCAGCACATCCTCCAAGGGATACCAATGGAGATCTTCCCTCAACGGCCAGAAAAAACGGTTTTCCCCCACTTTATGCATACATTTCACCTGGCAGTGGGTCTCATTCACCTCTTGGATGATCCCTGGGTAGATGGTGTGGTCGTACACCAGGGCACACCATTTCCCCACAACCTCTGGACTGTGCCACTCCACCTCTTCTGGTTGGCTGTATATGGGGTCTTCTGTGTGGTCATCTGTGGTATTAAAACTGAAGGACTTTGTTTTTTGGCAATCACACTCCAGATTCCCTGTTGCCGAACACATGCAGCTGACGTCACGGTAGAGAATTTTCCCAGGTGAAAGAGTAACCACCTGGTGGAGCCTCATTGTGGATGGTACAGCTGGCAGGTCAGCTGGCATTTCTTTCACTGCATCCTCCACGGCTTGCTCCTGAATGTAAAACAATTTCACCTTCGATTGTCCCTCACTCAGAGCTTGGTACATGGACAATGCAGTAGGAATATCAACTCCTTGGCTGACAAGCCTGTCGGCCCTCCTCTTCAATGTGCCACCCACACCATCTGGGGCACCTTTGCCATGGCTGGCTTCGAAGTAGTTCCAGGTTCCTCTTGTAAACCCCTTCTTGAAAATTTCAGTACAAAAGAGGTAAAAATTACCACGCTGCTTGTACTGTGTGCAGGGGCCATCGCTAAAAAAATGGATGGTTGTCACATCCGGGAATCCCTCTCGGATTTCCCTCAGGATGGGCTCCAGGTGTTGCCATATGGCAGGTGGTCCCTTCAGTCTGGATGCCGATACAGTGCAAAAGGAGGTAGGGGCAGATGCCCCCCCCACATAGTAAACCCCAGTGTGCAAAGTGGCCTGTTGGTGTGATGCACCAAAATGGACAGCTTGTACTTCAGCGCTGTACTTGCAGCCGTAGTTCTCTGAGAAGTCAATATGGACTGCACATTCATTTGCAGGGAGGTTCAGCTTCAGGGCCCGTGAGAAAGCATATTGCTGCCTGATGTTGTAGAGATGGCGCCTGAACTTCTGGAGCAAAATGGCAAACGTTTCCACCAGCTTCTTCTTGGAGCATTCAAATTCTTTTTTCAAAAGTGATCTTTGAGCTGCTCCAGGATCATTTTGTGCTCTTGTCCACAGTGGCCCACTGAAGTAGGAGACACGATCGGTGGCTCTGTAGTGGCTTGTGAGTGCATAGGTATTATTTGCTGCATTTCTCACATTCCCCATACATACATTGCTTGCTCGTGGTGTCACATGTGATGGCTTTGTGTCAGGCTCTCCAAATTGGATGTGTTCGATGATGTGCATCTGTGAAGCTTTTGGCAATAAAGCCTAGATTTTCATGTTGTTTGCACATGCATGTTTCACGATCTGCCAATGTTGGATGCACACACCCAGTAGGGGCGAAGTGTGCAGAACAGTGAGTATGATAGACCGAGGTTGGTCTGCTCAGCCAGGAACTTCAAAATTGGAGGTCTCTCAATTGAATCCACCAGTAATCTTTTTCTGCTTTTCTTCTTTTCTTTTGTCACCGTTTGCTTTTTTCCAGTTGTGATCCTGCTGACATCATCACGTGAAAAGAAACGTTCTCACCGTTGAATCTCAGCGTGGCAGCAATCCCCCTCGTTGCTTCTTCCTCTGGGTAACCCCTGCAGACATTTTCATTTGCCAGTTTTGTCCACCTCCTCCTTGAAAATCCAAAAACCTCTTCTGCCAATCTCTGCAGCCTGTACTTCTTCAGGATTTTGCTGGTGACTATTCCTGCAATGACTTGTCTGTCACTCTCTCTCTTTGAATGTGCGTACTTGGTACGTACTTCCTCAGCTACTGCTGTATGGAACAACAGGGTTCTCCTTAGGGATGTGCCCCAGAATTTCCCAAGCAACTTGTTGACTTTGGATCTTGGAGATGGATGGTCCTTTTTGGATCGTTGGAGCCGCTTTCTGTATTTTTCTGCTCGTTTTCAACTTTACTTAACATGATCCTGTAGGTTCTCGCAACTCCCTGTTAATTTTGCTTTGGCAAGCCCTCCCTTTTCTTCTCCAAGATCGACGTTGCCTAAAAGAAACATATAAACACTTTTCATTATTGATTTCACAGATAGCAACTATTTTGAGGTAGGTTACCCAGTAATTAATAGATACATATGTAGTAAGTAATAGCAATCCATGGTGCATGCAGTGGTTCTTGATAGTCATAGCAAACATCATAGTGAAGCTACAAATACCGTTCATTATCTAAAAATGGATATCTTTTGACTTGTAATAATTAAGGATTATACCTATCAAGTAAAAGAGATGCCTATTTCACTGTTCATTGTACAGATACAGTTCTGATCTTTGCTTACACTCACTTGCATTCCTTAATAACCTAAACTTATGTCCTGACCTTGAAAGCCCAGGTTGAGAGCTGACTGGAGATTCTGCCTGACTCGAATTTCTGGCCTGGCTGGAGGATCAGAGGCTGACTGGAGGGTGTTTAATCCTTCAAGTACCTTTTTCCTGGCATTACTCCTCTTATGAGCCTCTTTCCACCTTTTTCGCTGGGCACGCTGCGCTCTCACACGCTGCGGTCCTTTTTGCTTTTTCTCTTCCCTGTTCTACATCTTTCCTCCACTTCCTCTTTCTCTTTTTTCTAAGTACTGCTGTCTCCTCTGTTCATCAGCATCCCGCCTGGCACGGTAGCGCCTCTGCTTTTCAGCAGCGCTCAATGGTGTGCAAGAACTCTGTAGAAATCAATTTTAAATTTAAAAAATGTCCTACCTATTGAAAATTATGTGAACATGATCAAGTCAAGTTCATTTTGAGTTAATAATCCCATCCAGGTAGTTGTCCAAGAAAAAAAATGGCAATTTATATTCTGGAAAATATGGTAATACATTTAAAACATGTAGATCATGCTAAATTATAGATACACATTTAATTTTACTATAGATAATAGAATTGTCCCTTCTGAGTGGAACTGAAGGAGATGCAACCCTGTTACTGTAGTGCAACCCTGTTAACTCTAATTACAGTAACAGGGTTGCAAGTAACAGGGTTGCAAATCAATGCTAATGTTAGCTTTTTCTCATGAGATAGATGCTAGCTGTGGAATGTGATGTTAGGTCAAGGTCAAGGACAAACTAAGTTATACCAATAAAGAAAAGAAAACTTGAAATTTAATTTGTCTTATTTGATAATATGAATAACAGGTTGCGTTGGTCAGAGTGACACATTCAATCAAGGCTGAAAAGATTGGAAAAATATGAAAAATAGAAGAAAGGACTTACCTTTGGTCTACCCATGGTGCAAGCAAATGGTGTAATGATGTAATTTCCTCTGTGTCATGTGACTCACTGTTTTTCTCTCTCCACTGTCAGGCTAAAATTGGTTTCGGTAACAGGGTTGCACGCATGTTGTGGGACACAACTTCAGTGCATAATTAACTATTATATTATAAATTATGTTGATGATTAGACAAATTACTTTAACAATTACAACAGACATATATCACCAAAATCCTACCAAAAAAAGTAGATTTAAAACTCATCATTTTACTGTTACATTTGACGATGCAAGTTTGGTCATCAAGAAGGTGGACAGAGAAAAATGCCATGTTTAGGGGTGCTCGAGAGCTATTTGGTATTTTAAAATAATATTTGGGAACCACTTTTCGACAACTATATTACATTTTGTCTCAGGACAAAGTATAATTTACACACACAAGTGCATGTTTTAGTATTTTGTTTCATGGATATATTTGAAATTTTCATGGGTGAGACAGAAATTGCCTCCAATTTCTGGAATGACCCATAATTTTATATCAATCACTTTGTATACAGCTTGCAATACACAAGCTGTATTGAGAAATTGTGTCTTATTATAATTTCTAACTTGTTGTGAATTGACTGAGTTTTGTTATTACGATTAGGATGAAGAAGGAAATGGAAAATAGCAAAGATTTTGAGCCAAATCTTCATATATATTTGCAGCAGAACGGTTCGTTCCTATTTCCTCGATTCCTAATTTC
>OLKM01001068.1:0-2500 GCA_900291075.1 Melanogrammus aeglefinus
AAAAACAATATAAAACTGCATGATATGCCCTTCTTGTATATATGCATTCGGTGTACGTTGCTTTGGGATGAAAAATGAGAGAATGGCCAAAAAGCTGTCCAAAGAAAAAATGGTTGCCAAATTGTAAAAAAGAATATAAAACTGCATGATATGCCTGCTAGCCGAAAACTAGCGGAGATTTCTATACACCAGTGTTGTAACCTCAAATTTCCAATTACATCAGTTCAATGATCCACATTTAAATACACTTTTCTTTTTTGCTGTTTCAGCGATACCCGCACCCAATGCCCTGAAAGAAGGCACTGTGACAGACAACTTGATGAGCGGCTAGGAATTAAATACGCTTTCAACATTTTATGCCAAACCTATGAACTATCCATTAGATCCTAACAATACACTTTTTAAACGTACATGAGGATGCTTTACTGTGAAATATTAAAGTGGTGTGGATAGATCTTAAAATTGTCGGAGAGAATTACATTAATTTTGAAATACAACCCTTCCTCCCCTCCTCAAATGTATGCAATTCAAGCAAGGATTATTTTGTAACTATGACACTTTTCCAACTTTTCACAAAGACAATAACTTTTTACAAAGAGCCCCTTTGGTGAAGTCAGCATTCTAGTGGCCAGATGGGCTTGCATTATGTTGGTTTGCATGTCTATTGGAGGGGAGAGAGGAGAGGAGAGGGTAGATGGGAGAGAGGAGAGGGGAGGGGAGAGAGGAGGAGAGAGGGGAGGGGAGAAGGAAGAGAGGAGAGAAGAGAGGAGAGGAGAGGGGAGGGGAGAGAGGGGAGGGGAGAAGGAAGAGAGGAGAGAAGAGAGGAGAGGGGAGGGGAGAGAGGAGGAGAGAGGGTAGGGGAGAAGGAAGAGAGGAGGGGATAGAGTAGAGAGGAGAGAGAAGAGAGGAGAGAAGAGAGGAGAGTAGAGAGGTGAGAGAAGAGAGGAGAGAAGAGAGGAGAGAAGAGAGGAGAGTAGAGAGGAGAGAGGAGAGAGAAGAGAGGAGAGAGGAGAGAGAAGAGAAGAGAGGAGAGAGGAGAGTAGAGAGGAGAGAAGAGAGGAGAGGGGATAGAGGAATGGGGATTTTAGAGATGGGAGAGGGGATATAGAGGAAGGGAGAGTGGGCAGGGAATAGAGCGGAGAGGGCAAGGCATGCAGCTTATCAGACAGGTGTTGAGACCTAAGGGTGCTCACACCTTCAGGACACCAAGTAGACTATATCGATGTCGTGCCCTGTTTGCCGATCGGGATGCAAGTTCTTTCTAGCTGAAGAGGAAGGATGATTGGTGAGGTAACATCCTGTAAGAAGCGGCAGCTGATTGGCTGGAGAACAGGATGCTGAACAGGATGCTTTCAGGCCTGCTTTTCATAACTTAAGAAACCACCATTTAGGTTTTATCAGAGAAAGGGATTTGGACATGGGTTTTTCTTTTAGGTTGACACTCTTATGGTGTCTAATCAAGCCTAATATAGCTAATATTAATTAAAGCCATTGTTATTTCACAATTACTTCTAAATCAGACTTTCTGAACGCAAAAGCTAAACCTTTTGGAGACAGAGAGAGAGCGAGAGAGAGAGAGAGAGAGAGAGAGAGAGAGAGAGAGAGAGAGAGAGAGAGAGAGAGAGAGAGAGAGAGACAGCGCCATGGTTCGAGAGAGACGAGAGAGAGAGATTGCTATTTTCAGAGAGAGAGAGAGGGGAGAAAAGAGAGAGAGAGAGAGAGAGAGAGAGAGAGAGAGAGAGAGAGAGAGAGAGAGAGAGAGAGAGAGAGAGAGAGAGAGAGACAGCGCCATGGTTCCCAAAGCCATTTCAGTCATTTTGGAAGCGATTTAAAGTAAATTCAGATTAAGGAGCAGGTTTGTTTAATCCAAACAGAAGAGATTTTTCCCAAGTAAAAAGTAGGCAGATTATATTCTTACCAAGTATAATCTTCTGCCAAAATTGTCTAAAACTTTCTCCTCAGGCAAGGACATGACCCTTTGCTTAAAAACACCTTCCGCTTCTCAGTCAATGGTTATCCTACCAGAATGAGCATTGCCATCATTCTTTTATCTCAGAACGCGTGTGTGTGATTGTGTGTGTGTGAGTGTGTGAGTGTGTGTGTGTGTGTGTTTGTGTGTGTGTGTTTGTTTGTGTGACAGAAGGGCTCCCCACAGATATGAATTAAACATGAACCATGAATGGATTGACAGTTAGTTTTCCTCACGAAGCAAATAAATCTAATGCTTGTCAGAGATATCTCTTTTAAAACATCTTGAGTTAGGAAACAAAACTTTTCTAAAATGTTTTAGGATATAATGATAAATATTTAATAAAGTCGGTTGCCTGGGGTTTGGATCCACTGAAGTTGATAGACTGACAGCCTAACTGATGAGCTAGTGGAGTAAGAGAGTGAGTGAGTGGGTGAGCTACAGTATGTGAGCTTGAGTGAGTGAACAAGTGAGCAATTGATTGAGTGATATAGGGTCATTGAGCTACAGTAAGTGAGCTAAAGAGAGCGA
>OLKM01001068.1:10000-15000 GCA_900291075.1 Melanogrammus aeglefinus
GATCTCTGCGCTCTTGATGGATATGGTCCCAAAAGCCCCTGGGACACACAGATGAACTGTGACATCCAAGAGGACATCCCACCAACCCCTTACACACACACACACACACACACACACACACACACACACACACACACACACACACACACACACACACACACACACACACACACACACACACACACACACACACACACACACACACACACACACACACACACACACACACACACACACACACACACACACACACACACACACACACACACACACACTTGCATACATACACATAAGCACGGACGCACACATGCTCAAAAACAAAACAAAATAACGCTGATTATCCTCGACTAGATCAGAAACTTCCAAACTTCCCCAACACAATGAATCTTACAACCCATTAAACATGCCGTCGTTGTCCCAAAACCTGGCAAAGCACCAGATGAACAACAACATGGTTGAGCTCTAAGCATGCTTGCTAGCTGAACGCACGCCTGCAATTCCCCCAGAAGCTTTTTTTTTCTAATGGAGGCCGGCCTTACAGCCGTCTCTCATTGCTCATCTCTCTGTTGATTGGCTGCCTGCTGGGTGGGGAGCTGTGCTTTGGCTGCTGATTCATCACATTAGAGAGCTCCTGTACACAGAGAAGGAGTAGGAGGTGGCGGAGGAGATGGCAGCAGAGATGGGGATGAAAAGGAGGGGGAGGAGGAGGAGGAGGAGGAAATTGAGGAGGGCGTGGTAGAGGATGAGGGTAACGAGATGGAGGAGGTTAGGGGAATAATGAGGAGAAGTAGGAGGTGGAGTAAGGGAGGAAGGAACAGGAAGAAGAAGAGCAGGGGGAAGAGGCAGAAAAGAAAGAAGAGAAGGAAGAGGAAGCGGTGGATAGGGGAGAGGAGGAGGAGGCAAATAAGGACTCTGTACTTTAGGTTTTTTCAGAAGTGTTTTCTGCTTGCTGTCAGATGAACTCACACACTTGGGGGACAGGGCTCAAAAAACACAGACGGCAAGCTCCGTACCCACAGGAAATGCCCCTCCCCCACCCCCCCACTCCACACCCCCACCCCACGATGATGTCAGAACAAATCAGAATAACTCCAGATGTGCTCCTCTGGGGGGTCGATTGAGAAAGAGAGGACGGAGACAGAGAGAGAGCGAGAGATAGGGCGCGAGAGAGAGATGCCGTCACTTTTATTTTGGAGTAAACACAGCTCATCAAGATTCTGAGCAACCAAAACACACACACACACACACACACACAGACACACACACACACACACACACACACACACACACACACACACACACACACACACACACACACACACACACACACACACACACACACACACACACACACACACACACACACACACACACACACACACACACACACACACACACGCTCACACTCAACCCTGTCTATCTCAGTAGAAAGGGAAAACCTCTGTTGGACGATGTGATGTAACAGCTGATGTCCCCTTCAACCTTAAAGGCAAAATGGGAAAAATGTTAGGGCATCTGGTGGAAGGGTCTTTGGCAGAAATGGAATATAATATTCAAAAGCATGTTTAAATTCATTTATAATCCCATAAAAATAAGAATTGTTTTTTTTATATAATAACAACTTCCGTTACCTTAGTTGAGCCCTTCATATCGATGGGGGCTCTCATGTCGAACCTCCTTTTTTGGGCTAAGAGTTGTAGGAAGCAGGTGGGCGTTATCCCCATGGCCACGACCCAATTTTGATACTTGCTGGGTATTGTCATTGTGTAGGCACGTTATAATGAGCGATGTTGTATATGAAATGTGCCACACATCATGCCGTTATACTATAAGTGTCTAAGCCAGTCTAAGCTTCCCAGAATTTCACATGTCGCAAGTGATGTTACATTATAAGTGTCCTGAAAGGTAAACCCTCGCCTGGACGCACTATGGCCAGTGAGGACGAGCCTGTTCTGCCCTTCAGCCATGCTATTTGTTAAGAGGATTTAATTAGAATGGATCTTCACACACTCTTTAATGCAAGTGTACAATAGTTGAGCGAAAGGCAGTGTGTGGGTGTGCATTCTTTAATATATATGTTTAGGAGACGTTTGTTTTTGAGGTTGTTCCTCTGTTGGATCACTAGGCTATCAGTATTTCGGAAATGAGTTATACATTTTAGCTAGATTTCTTTTTGTCATGATTTGTCATTATTCTAATCATGCTGAAAATCGCAATGTAAAAAGACCATTCCTTGTTAATTATGACCTATATATTTTTTACTTACAGACTAAATAAAAAGATTCATTCATAAAGCAATCAAGGAACCTCATCACTTGACACTTTGCTGCTCAATGCTGTCATAGCCGTTGAGATAATTTTTTTAAGTACCTACTGCCACCTTACACAAAGCAGGCCAGTACAGGACCGCAACATCATTGTAGTTATTTTATTGCGTTTATCAATGTTTTTTGTCACAGGATGAGGAACTTGCAACATCTCAAAGTAGGCCAGAGATATGCTTGAGGCCACAGTTCTGCTAGGATTTGTTTGTTTCTTGAATTATTCCTTTCTAATTCTTTATTTCGTTTATTTATGTAATTATTTGTTTATTTCATGAATTAATGTTATTCTGTAATACTAAGCTGCAGTGGTGTCATGGCTGCTTATCTGCGCATTTTGCTAATACCTAAGGAGATGATAATCCAAAGATCTACATTACTACATGCACTAGGAGGGGGGAGAAGTGTGTGTGTGTGTGTGTGTGTGTGTGTGTGTGTGTGTGTGTGTGTGTGTGTGTGTGTGTGTGTGTGTGTGTGTGTGTGTGTGTGTGTGTGTGTGTGTGTGTGTGTGTGTGGGTGGGTGTATGTTGGGAACGGGGGGTATTATTTGTTGTTAACCTGAGGGTAGAGAGATAGGAGGGAGAGAGGGGAATGGATGAAAAGATGGAAAGTGTGAGAGGGAGAGAGAGGAAGAAAAGAGCGAGAATGAAAGAGAGGGAAGATAACCACAACTGTAGACTGTTGCAGTGGATGAATCAGTCAAAACTTTATTTATATCGCATTTCTTGTCTTTGTGTTTTTTATACATAGGGAAATTCAAACTCGTCATCTTGCCTCCCCACTACCTCTTAAAAAAGCCTCCAGGGAGAAATGTCTTGTGACGTCAGTAAGTCCATTTTGTATTTTACGTCTACAAAAAGCCCTTATACAAGCTGTAGTAAGATGACAAATTTCACAGCACACAAATGGCACGGCATATATATATATACACACAAGAAGAACAAAGCAATCCAAGGTAGCTAAGAGCTGTCCATTTAATTATCAAACAGCATGGGACTTATTTTTTTTGTAATCTTTTTTCTGGGTTTTTCAGTATTTTTAATTTCATGTCGCAGAATGTAAAAGCTGCACAGAAAAAACGTTTCATTTCATGGTTCAGCAGATGGTTCTATGTAGTTGGATACGATGCATTCTTTTTCATTGATGTCTATATCTTTTTCGATTTTTTTCAGATGGATGTGTGTGTTTTTTGTACATGTATGTACAGGTGTGTATTGCATGTGTATCTGTGTGTAAAATGGGCGCTGGGGGAGATGTGAATGACCTTGATTCTAAAAATCTGGAAGCACTTGAAATCATTGTTCTATCGTTTACACACATTTTTGTGTACAATTCTCGAAAACACAGTACAAAAACAAAACAAACAAATTCAAATGGAAACAAACCAACAAACAAACGCAGAAGATATTTACACCATACTCAGTATATTGCTAGGGATAGCGAAGTATCTCTACCAGGTTGCATTCTGGTCACCTGTTGTAGAATACTTTACGCTTCGTCTTATTTTAAGAGATGAAACTTTTAACGAACAACAGTCATTCAGGGCCACGTGAAAAAATGTGTTGAGACAAGTCAGAATAGACCACATGAAGCTGATGATCAAAAACAGCCATAGCATTCTCTGTTTTCATTATTGACAATATATATATATGTATATATATATTTATATATCCATCCATCTGCTTCATGTCTGCTGTGTTTTTTTTAATGTATTTTGGTCCTTCTTTCTGCCCTTTCAGGAAACCGAGAGACACAACATGACTCAAGATACACACGGCGGCAGCAGCCTATCACAGGGTCCATATTCTTCGCATCGTGCTTGGATCGCGTGCACGTGCAGGCGTGCACTTGGTGGGCAAGTGTCTTGTGGAAGAAGAAATGATATCCTGTTGACTTTGTCCGGGGCAAATATTTCTGCCCTTTGGCCCCTAGACAACCTACCACTCTCCCCCTTCCTTCAAATCCACCGGTCTCATCATCCAATCAGTGCAATCGCAGCATGTCCTCACTTCTTCGGCTGATGAGAAGTTTCTTGGATGCCATTTGTTAGCATCATCCATGCTCATGAGGAGTCTTGGTAGACAGTCTTTTCTTATCAAACTGTGGCAGTTTGCTCTTCCATTTGTCCCCCTTTGGTCTGTTGTGATGGAGATAGCTGCTCTGTTTGTCCTTTTAGACTTGCCATAGACACAATGATTTCCATGGGTTTTACAAGGACAAAGCCTGTAGTTCTCAGTACCAGTATTTAAATGTCCCAAAATGGAAGTGTTTCTCGCAAAGGAACCAACCCTTCTAATAGTGCAGCTGAAAGGAACTGCTACTAGCCTTCCTTTCCATCCACATAAACGGCACCTTTCATCGGACTGCAGAAGACAGGTGGGAATTAACATGGAGCTGGCTGAGTTTGAGATGAGCTGATATATGTCTATTGCCCCAAAATCCCCCCTTTCCAACTTTTTCTTTATTGTTCTTAAGGAAGAAATGAAAACTTGTTGCCGTATCAGTAAAGCCTATGCAATGCCACCCAATGTTTTGTTTTCAGCGTTATTTTCATGTTATTCCTTTTATATCCTCTTTCAACCTCTTGATACACTTTAGTGGAGATAAATGAGAGGGAGGTGGATGACTGTTTCGGGGGATTATTGCTTTTACAGTTGCATATTTGTTTTGTCATCCCCC
>OLKM01001068.1:22500-30000 GCA_900291075.1 Melanogrammus aeglefinus
GTAGAGACAGGCCACGATGAATTCTATGCGCATACACATACTCACATTTATGCATGCCTACACTCAGACACAAACTGCTACATCTCATGGCCATCACCCCACCCCCCCGGCCCCGAAGACACGTGTAACCTTGTTTGTTTGCCCCTTTTAGCCCCACCACACACACACACACACACACACACGCACCCACACAAACACACAAACACACACACACACATGCACACATTGAAAACATACAGACACACTCACTGTGTCCCCCACTAATAAAAACTGAAACTCATAAACACCCAAATACTGTATATCCATTGATTGAATCGTAAAAATATTCTTGGACAAATTAAAAAAAATGGGTGCTCTAAGACTAACAAACATTTATAGAAAGAATCACAGATACACAACAGTCTAATTTAGCCTGGGAAAGTCTGATCTTCAGTTTATAATGTGTTCTTGTATGAAACCTTTGGCAATACTGTGCGGTAGGATGACACACGCAGACATGCACCAGCACAGACACACAGCCACACAAACATACATGCAGCCACACACCCCCACAAACACACACACATAAACACACACAGGAAGTGGGCTGGTGAGAGGGCATATGTCCAGGCCAGCAGGAGCAGTGGACAGCAGGAGTCCACCACGAGGCCATTAGCTGGCCTCTGCCCCGGTTTCACAGCCTCTACACCCCAAACAGCATGGCAGGAACCTAGCCAATCACAGTTGCTCACTAAGTATCATGACCAAATCCAACACTGGTTGGATTTGGTCTACCACTAGGTAGGAGCTACGAAGGGAAAATCCTAGGACTCGCAACTGACAAGTTAAATGAAGGTTTACAAATTGAACTTCATCATTGTAGTTTATAGAGGAGCTCCTCTGATGGAAACCCTGCTCCAAGCAGTTCAACTAGCCTGAAGCAAGATAAGATTCTGAACATTTCTGAACAATTTCAATATACCAAACCCTTTAGAGCTATTGTGGAATCTTTTCAGCTGGGCGTTTTCCTGGCTGTAGCTTTCTTGTTTTCCAATTCAACGTATTATATTATATTGTATTATATTACAGTCATTTCATTCTTTCATTAACAACTGAATGTAATGTTTTCAGAGAGACAAGTTCAATCATTGCTTAAAACCTAATCACGTCGTCTTAGGTTTTAATTATAAGTTATGTAATTTCCCATTTACGACTTCATTATGTTTTCTATAACGGAAACCTTTTTAAAAATGAAATAACCTCCCCACCCACACACACACACACACCACACACCACACACACACACACCACACACACACACACACACACACACACACACACACACAAACACTCACACAGAATTTCCCTATGGTTTGAATTCACGGTTTCGTTATACCATAATATCTAACCGATATTTGGTATTGTAGTATAGTAACACTGTGAAGATGAGTGGTTAAGTGGGGCATAAAAAGACTTCACAATGACTCAGTTGTCATCTCGGCTGGTTGAAACTGGCAGAGATCGGACCAGGATTTGCCAGGACTATAGCCGGCCCAGACCATAGTGTGTCCTAGCCTTGACTTTGTCCTCACCCAGTTGGGGTCCTCACTACTATGGTGGGATGCCATGGAGTGTGTGTGTGTGTGTGTGTGTGTGTGTGTGTGTGTGTGTGTGTGTGTGTGTGTGTGTGTGTGTGTGTGTGTGTGTGTGTGTGTGTGTGTGTGTGTGTGTGTGTGTGTGTGTGTGTGTGTGTGTGTGTGTGTGTGTGTGTCTGTGTGTCTGTGTGTGTATTTGTATGCACTAGCAGTAAGGGTTCAGGTGTTGGCATTTGGCAGTAATATTAGATGATTATTTTTTGGTGATAGCAAGAGGGCAGCTTGTGGATTGATGCAAAGGGGGACTCAGCATTTCTGTGAAGAAGAATATTTTGCTTAAAATAATGACCAGAAGGACATAAAGACAACTTGAAAGAACTGCACCAAAACAAGTTAATGAAATAAAATGAAGAATATATTACATGTTTAAATGTTAATTAAATTAAATGTATGTGTGTGTGTGTGTGTGTGTGTGTGTGTGTGTGTGTGTGTGTGTGTGTGTGTGTGTGTGTGTGTGTGTGTGTGTGTGTGTGTGTGTGTGTGTGTGTGTGTGCTGTGTGTGCGTGTGTGTTTGTTTATTTGTGTGTGAACTTTTTGGGTTAAACTGTCACCTGTACTCCTCGCGTGAGTTTAAGTGTGTGTGTGTGTGTGTGTGTGTGTGTGTGTGTGTGTGTGTGTGTGTGTGTGTGTGTGTGTGTGTGTGTGTGTGTGTGTGTGTGTGTGTGTGCTGCAAGGGAGACATTTATAAGACAGAAACACAAAGATAGAGAACTAAAGAGAAAGCGAGCAAATGATCAAGTGATATAGCACAGCGCTGCTCTCTCCGTGACTTTTCTTTATTTAAAGGTTCTGCGAAGGCTTTCAGAAAAGTGGGACTCTTACCAGAATAAAGACCACAAATCCTCTCATCTGAGCTCTAGTGCTTCAACACAATGACCTCTTTGCTGCCCTCTGGGAGTGAGTCTTTGGAAGAAAAAATCAGAGAAACTGAAAAGATCATTTGTGACTAAAAGTTCCTACTTGCTCAGCTGTTTCTCCAGCTCATCGGCTTCACAGCCATGTGTTCAACTGCTGCGTTGCTATTTAGTTCACTTATCTTGCCATTACTGTAAGATAGTTTAGTGCACTTGCTGTTAAATTATTGAGTGAGCCTGCTTTTTAACTAGTTTAGGTTAGTTTGTTGATTAGCTAGTTTAGTTAGCTTGATGTTTTGCCTTTTTATTATGCTAGTTAGGTCAGCTTGTTATTTAGCGTAATTGGGCAAATTAGTTAAGCTAATTTTGTTACTATTCAGCTCCACACGGCGAATTTGTAGGCTCTTTCTGAATCAATCTCATCAAAGTCTTCCAGAGAAGGAAGGATAGTGTAGATAAGACAAACTGTACATTTAGGCTTCTATGATCAAAAGAGCACAATTACTATGATTAAAAGAGTACATGTTTGCATGTCATGTCTCATCAGCATAGCTGCAACCTTCTCTGTCTTCAGTTCTAAGATTACAGACAGTATAATAAGGAGGAGAATGTGTTTGTATAGGCTATATTTATTACACAGCTTTGTTGATTGCTCAATTTGATTGCTCAATGAAGGCATTCCAGGGTCTGTTTTATCTGATTATGCAACAGTTATTGCCGACCAAGTAATTTGATTGGACAAGAGGCATTCAACGAGTGCTGAAACAGAGTATAACAGCAGGTGGACTTTAATTATAGCTACATGTATCACTCCGCTGTACAGGTGCTTATGTGAACCATTGTATTCATTAACGATCGTAAGCTGTTCACAATCACACATCACACCAAAGTTACAGTCAGGAGACTCCTTTTTGACCGGTTGCAAAATATAAGGAAACAAACAAATACAAAGTAGCTTACATGAAATACTGTGTAGTCCTAGAAAAAGTAGAAAGCTAGTGTTCAGAAAATGTTCATGAGCTGAGGACATTCTGTATAACAGCAAACTCTCATTTGATAATGCTTAAAGAGCAGACTGCTGTTATGAATATCAGACCGTTGCTTTGGACAATACTTAGAACTATAGAATTAGAGAAATATTTTTTTACTCTAAGCAATACAAATATTTTTCTAATCAATGTCAACATTTGTTTGCTATATTTATATATATGTTATATATATATATATATATATATATATATATATATTGCAAAATAATACAATAATGTACAAATTCTCATACATATGTATGTTTTTGTATGTATGTGTGCATTCATGTGCATATATATTATATATATATATATATATATATATATATATATTATATATATATATATATATATTGCAAAATAATGACAATAATGTACAAATTCTCATACATATGTATGTTTTTGTATGTATGTGTGCATTCATGTGCAACACGTCTCTGTGTGTGTGTGTGTGTGTGTGTGTGTGTGTGTGTGTGTGTGTGTGTGTGTGTGTGTGTGTGTGTGTGTGTGTGTGTGTGTGTGTGTGTGTGTGTGTGTGTGTGTGTGTGTGTGTGTGTGTGTGTGCGTGTCCGTCCGCATGGCAGCCTCAGGGCAGGAGCCAGTGTGTTTGACCGTCTGCTGTTCAGACAGGTTCTGTCAGTCTGCACCGAGTCACTTGCGACCCATTACAAGTGTAGCGCTCATGTGTGTGTTTGGCCTCACTATAATAGGCTGTCATGTTTTTGTCATATTCAAATATGTGTGTCAGGCCACAGTGTAAAGTTAACGGTGTAGTTTACGACTTAAAACAGAAACAGTTTGGATGGGAACCGTTGACCTGAGCAAAAACCATTGATCTCTAGCTTGAACTTGTACCGCATTATGGCTAAACTTCTATTTGCCATATGCCAGAATTAACAGTACTTATTTGAAAAGCAAACTTTGTTTTTGGCGTTCCACCAGGGACAGTAGCAATCGGGAAGAAAATGTCCCTTTGAATTGAACTCCATTTACTTGGTACCCGTGTTTTGTTTTCTCTCAGTGTAAGCATCTGTTTTCAGATAGCTGTTATATTGATTTGCAGTTCAAGCCGATCAATAACAGCTATGAATTGCCAGGGACAATGATATTAAGACCGCTTCTTACAGTTCAGGAACTGGGTGTTATTTCTGCAACTTGCATATAATATAATAAGCAATTCCAAAGTGGTTAATACAACCACCTCCATAGCCATTTAGTTGGCCAATCCTCTAAAACTCAGTTATGACTGAAAGTAGCCAGTATTTCAACTTAAATCAAACTGACGATGACTCTGCACTTAAGTTGAAAATATATAGATTAATAAATAACACTATAAGCTTTGAATCCCATTAACCATCTTTTACCGACGATTCTTTCCAAAGCAATGGATTTTTTGGATGTAGATAAAGGCTCATCTTGCAAAAGGAAACCTACTGATAGATCTTTGATATATGGGTTGAATAGACATTGGCTCAGAGTCAAATTAAATAGTGTGAATTATGCGTGCTAAAGGCAGATAGCTATCAAAACCAGTATATTTGTAAATTCTTTATTTTTTAATGACCTAGGAAGGACCAGTTGAAAGCATTTTTAGAGTTTCAATCAGGGATCAACATAAGTTGGTTCATTATCCTCATCATTCATTATCCTCAGCACATTTGAACAGACTAATTGAGCAGAGAAATTGCCCTTTGCACAATTCACACACGCAGACAGGCACGCACACACAACAGCTAATGTCATGTGTAATGTGTATGTGACATGAGGATATGAGATTGAATACTCTCTATCAAAAGACAAATGAAAATTTAATGGAGTAGGAAATGTAAATAAAGATCTGCACTGAAAAATAAATTAAAGACTGAACTGGTTATTTGTATCTGTCTTATTAAGGTTATCATGTGTTCGAAATCAGAGTGAAAGACCTCTGAAATTGAAAAACTGGTCCTGGCAGAGTATGCCAGGATTTAGGGTTCAATTCCACTGGGACCTACCAATGCTTACACGGAATAAACTAACGAGAATATGCTTTGGCAAAAAACATCCCGCCAAATCGCATGTATAATATATATATATAAATATATATTGTACCAACAACATGGAGAGGTATTCCTTGTAAACCACAACGCTAAGACTGACAAATGCGTTGTTTTCCCATTTCATTTTTTCCGTTATTCTTATTTATCCATTAAGCTCTTGTATAATTCAGTTGGTTTTTAAATGGATGCAAGCGGTGACATTATAAATCCAAGGCAGCACTCTCTGAATGGGAACAATATCTCAAGATTGGTGGGTGAATGTAGGAGTGCTGCCTCCATCACAGAGCCGTTAACTAAATGGCTCTGTGCTGAACTCGACTGCAGCAATATATAAGCAAGGGTGCGTACTATTTTTATTTTGTCACTGGTTGGGACGAAAATGTGCCAGGGCTGAGAAATGTTCTGTATATGGGACAGATCTCTTTGCCCCCAAGACCTGTCATCCGTGAGCAACAATGCCCCAGCCCATACCTTATCCTTACGTACAGTATATGTATCTGCAATCCTATCATATGAATTTGGGTATTGAAATGATTGGTGCACTTTCAGGGCTATATCTTTATTGTTGAATGCCCTTATTGTAAGTCGCTTTGGACAAAAGCATTAGCCAAAAAATGTTATTTAATGTAACATGGTTTAAAGGATGCTTTGGATAACGTTGAATGAATTGTAAATTGGTATGTTATGATGTGTCTGTCATACACCACGACCCTGTCAAGAGGTCCACACTGTGATCATTGCTCACTCTGACCACAACGTGCATGGACCACGTCCAAGCTCTGGTGTGTGCTTAACAGCTCAGCACTGACCCCACGCCGTGGTGCAAAGGATCATGGGACAGCTTGCTGCAGTGTGTGTGTGTGTGTGTGTGTGTGTGTGTGTGTGTGTGTGTGTGTGTGTGTGTGTGTGTGTGTGTGTGTGTGTGTGTGTGTGTGTGTGTGTGTGTGTGTGTGTGTGTGTGTTTTGTCCACTCACCCACAGCCTTGAGGGACGTGTACTTGTTGAAGCCGATGCCCAGGTTGTTGTGGGGATGGGACAGCGCCATGGCAGGACCCAGAGGGGGCAAAGCTGCATTGTTCAGGTGGTTATGATCTGAGAGAGAGACACAGAGGGACAGTGGGGAGAGGGAAAGAGAGAAAGAGAGGGAGAGAGGGAGAGAGGGAGAGAGGGAGAGGGGAGAGGGAGTGTAAGAAGGACAGGGAGGAGGGTAAGAGAGAGAAGAGAGAAAGAGAATGATTTTATTTATAGGCACATATATACAATAATATGACCAACATTGACATGCATATAGCAGATATTAAAAATACAGTTTAAAAACACATGGTCTTAACAACATTGGATGATGTTGTGGCAACCGCTGGTAAATGACAAAATCTGACATTTCAACATTTCCATAGACATGGACTCATGTATTAAAAATGATACTGTCTACAAGATAGTGATGTCACACAAGCCCCAAAACACACACACACACACACACACACACACACACACACACACACACACACACACACACACACACACACACACACACACACACACACACACACACACACACACACACACACACACACACACACACACACACACACAACACACACACACACACACACACACTAATCAGGTCTCACATATGATATGCGGCTGTGCATATGGCCGCGAGCATGCACGTATGCACTGAGCACAGCTCTCTAATGTATAATTCCAAGCAGGGAATGTGCTGTGGGCCTTTCGAAAAAAGAAGGGCACAGATGCTGGAAGCATGTCTCGTATAAGATATTTATCACCCACTCAAATAGAAGATCAGTGAAACATCACCAGCGTATTAAGAAGGTGTGTATGAATATTTAAAGGCTCCATGCAGAGGTTGACATCTTCCATTTCTCGCTCGCAAATGAATTGCAAATTCACAACAATGCATTTTCCATGTTCATTTTTTGTTCTC
>OLKM01001068.1:37797-45297 GCA_900291075.1 Melanogrammus aeglefinus
CACACACACACACCTTTGGCTCTTCGGAATGTATGCCGCAGTGGGTGCTTTAGTTTGTGGGTTCAAAAGACTGCATGTGTGTGTGTGCGTGTGTGTGAGAGTACATGTATGCATATTAATGTGAACTTCACTGAGTTATGCAATGACACGTTAAGCAGTGTGAGCATGTCACCATTGCATTATTTGTTGTTCTTTATCTACAACGTCTCCTATAACCACTCTCCCCCTCCCCTATATCCTCAAGGTAACACCATAAGTGAACACCCACCCCCCTCCGCCCTCTCTGTCTCTCTCTGTCTCTCTCTCTCTCTCTCTCTCTCTCTCTCTCTCTCTCTCTCTCTCTCTCTCTCTCTCTCTCTCTCTCTCTCTCTCTCTCTCTCTCTCTCTCTCTCTCTCTCTCCTTTTGATTAGTATAGCTCATATTCGTATATACAGTAACTGATGCAAGATCAATTATTTAACATGTTCTAATTGTGATGCATAGTTATCCAAATCACAAATGAACTTGTACATGTGTGTGCGTATCTACGTGTGTGTGTGTGTGTGTGTGTGTGTGTGTGTGTGTGTGTGTGTGTGTGTGTGTGTGTGTGTGTGTGTGTGTGTGTGTGTGTGTTTGATAGTAACACAGTACAGGCATTTTTGTTGCATTCCTGTCAGTTGTTTGCCGGCATGTTTGCTTGAGCAAGTCTGTGTGTGAGTTTGTGTGTGTGTGTGTGTGTGTGTGTGTGTGTGTGTGTGTGTGTGTGTGTGTGTGTGTGTGTGTGTGTCTGTGTGTGTGTGTGTGTGTGTGTGGATGTGTGTTTGTGTGTGCGTGTGCGTGGATGTGTATGTCCAATGTTTGTGTGTATGTGTGTGTGTTTGTGTGTGTGTGTGTGTGTGTGTGTGTGTGTGTGTGTGTGTGTGTGTGTGTGTGTGTGTGTGTGTGTGTGTGTGTGTGTGTGTGTGTGTGTGTGTGTGTGAGTGTGAGTGTTGCATAATCATCTCCAGCTCCTTCTAATAGCCTGCGACCACAGGAGCAGCACAGAAGTCCTCGATCATTACGCAAGAGGACTCACTTTTAGTACTATCAGGAAACTCCTTCACCCAGATTCACTGTTTCATCCAGAATAGAAACGCCCCCACAACAACAACAACCCAAAATACAATGCATTCACTGAAAATGCCCTTCACTAAAAAACCTCCATCATAGCCTCATAGCTAGGGTATTTGACACAGCCAAAGCGTTCTTGGTTCAAACAACCAACAACAACACTGTTGTGTAAAATTTTGTGTAATCTCTTGCTATTTCTCCAATTTAGTTTACTAAATGTATCTCCAATGTTGCGCCTTGTAGTAACGGAGGATTAATCCATCACAACAATCTTTACAGGTATCCTTAAGACTCCTAAATATTATTTGTGGTCCTCCTCTGTTTAGCCCTGAATAACCTTGTGAGCAAACGATGAGTCCTTGTCCCCCATCGCCTCATATCTGGAAAACAAGATTAAGAGATTCGACCCGGCGGCTCAGTCTAGCAATACAAAGCTAATCCTACATGATTGCGATGTACGAAGCTATTAGCTGAACTACTAGCTCGTGCCTCATATAGCTCCATCTGATCCCACTGAATTTTATCTGTGTGCAGTGGAAACATGGACAGCTACACCGCCAAATGACAACAGTTGGCTCACTATCAGCTTAGGCCTATCTGTAAAATGTATAGTAAATAGCAAAATTGTTCAATATTAAGTTAGCATGTAGACATATTGGTTTCCCTGTACAACTTTATTTAGCACCTTATATTCAAAATTATGTTTCTCATTAATGAAGACTTACTTTCCAGGAACTTACAGGGCTTGCAAACTGCCCCAACAAACAACAACTAAAGAGTGTTCACGGAGGTAGCCATTTGAAAAACGAATAACTGCAGACTTCCCTCACTGCAAATCTGCGAACTGCTACTTTTAATGATAATTGACCTGAACACCAACAAAAAACATAAATTCAACAACAACCAACAACCACCAACAGAGGGGTATTTCATCAAAGTAACAAAACGAAGGTGGCGCTTAGTTGAATAAACCAAGTTAGAACTAACACCAACTTCCACTTAAAGCTAAAGCCATTCCATCAACGCAGTTCAGCCGCGCCTTGGCCAGGTTAGTTCAAACCAGGCTTACGTTATCGTGGATTACGCCCGCTCACGAGATATGTAACCAGCCCAGAACCGTGAGTGTTGGAGCAAATGTCTGAAAAGGACCGAGCAGGATCTTTTCCAGAGGCGAACAGAAGCTGCTTGTGATATGAGAAGTACAAGCATATAATAACTGAAAAAGGGAACACCGTAACTATCAACAAAAACAGGGAGGACACCTGGCAAAAAAATCGCCGATCTGTTTAATGCCTAAGTAGTATTAGGCGTAACATATTTTAATTGAATATTGACCATGGTTTTGTAATCAAGGAGATAGTCTCGAGGTAAGGTGTCGTACGTGCACCCGCCTGTCCGGGGTTCAATCCACAGGAATTGAGGAATTTAGGAAGGATTACTGGAGAAATCAAAGGACTTTTCATGCCATTTATCTTCCATTTCTTTGAAGAGCTAGATCTTGAAATTGCAGCCAGAAAAAAATATTGTAAATTGACTAACAATAGTATTTACCTCAACAGAAGTGTTCCGGGCTGCCTACTGAGAAACTCACCTCAGTGGAATTTATGTGGCTGACAATTTGCCATGCAGCAGTGTCTTTGTCATTGTGACAAAGACTTCACTATCAGTAGCATTAATATTAACATTAACTTTACCATGGGTTTTTGCAAGTTATAGTTGGATTCTGGGGAAATTGTAAGACATATTTATTATATAAAAAGTAAATTGGCCTACTTCCTCTGACATAAAGGGAATTAATATAAAATAAGCCAATGCCAAGAATTCTATGACATTCCCAGGATGCTAACTCGGGCCGCCCACACCACAGCGCCAGCGCTATACCACACGCCCAACTGATGGTTCCCGATTATAGTAGAATACATAGATTTATATAAAAATGTGTTGAGAAAATATCCACGCTAAAATGCAATTCATTTCATCATTTAATTTACAATCATTTAATCTTAGAGAATATCTTAGACGAAAATATAGACTGTTTGTACTTCATATATGTCAATTTGACCGATTTTGGTCTTTCACTTGACACTTGTTTCCGACAGATGGACTTCTCTGAAACACTGCTCAAGTAGTTTGCCTGCCACCAACCAGGTAAGTTTGGTCGGATAAATTGCCATGGTTACTTAGCGAAGATTCCCTAAAGTCACATTAATGGAACGGAACTCTAACTGAAAGTAGTGAGGCTAAGCGAAATAAGCCCAGCTCTGCGTTAGCTTGGTTGATGGAATACCCCTCCGGTATGGAACTATGGCCTGTTGTTGTTGTTCGTTGGCGTTTGTACCGTGGCGTTTGGCGTTTGTACCACCACAGACTCTCTTATAAGTATTTCAATGCACAGAATAACCTTTTTATACTGCACATCTGATCATCAAATACTTCATAAACCGTTTTTGACAGGATTGTGCTGTTAATGTTAGCCTAAGGGGAGGATAAGATTAATATTAGCCTACAAAAGTGACCTTATAGTAACCTAATGCCATTAAATCAAAAAAGTTAATCTTAAGGTGACTAGTATATTCAATACCTTTGTTCTGTGTGTGTGTATTCATGTGGTTTTGTGGTCATATATGTGTGTGTACATGTGTGTTTATGTGTGGTTATGTCTGTGTGTGTGTGTGTGTGTGTGTGTGTGTGTGTGTGTGTGTGTGTGTGTGTGTGTGTGTGTGTGTGTGTGTGTGTGTGTGTGTGTGTGTGTGTGTGTGTGTGTGTGTGTGTTTGTTTGGTGGGGGGGACATCATGTTTGTAGGCGTGTCTGTGTATGTGTTGTGTGTGTGTGTGTGTGTGTGTGTGTGTGTGTGGTTGTGTGTGTGTGTGTGTGTGTGTGTGTGGGTGTGTGGTTGTATGCTTGTGTGATTAAGATACTATATGTTGTTGGGTTGTGTGTGTTTCTGCATACGGTGTATGATTAGGCATGTGTGAATGCGTGTGCACATTTATATCCAGATATAAATATTCACGTGCACATGCCTATATATCTTCATCATTCTCACCTCTTCAAGAGCTGGTAAATAATTGAAGTCATCCGAGTGTGGAACATGACCTTTTAACACAGGGGCCAAGTGGTCCCCAAGGCAATGCATATATCCTTATCTCATACATATACTCTTCATCCCGGTCATATATAATCATACACCTCACAGCGGTCTCACAGGGACCATGTTGAGAGAGATGTATATTACATGATACATGTGTTTCCTGCACCCTGGAAGCATAAGCAACAATTGGTATATTTCTGCAATTCACAGTAGGTTAACCGTGGATGGTGTATTGATGGTTTATTGATGGTTTATTGATGGTTTAAGTAAGGGGTAAATTGTGTTGACTTTGAACATGCATGTACAAGCAGATGCGTGCACAATCACACACACACACACGCACACGCACACACACACAACACACACACACACACACACACACACACATGCAGCACACACACACATACACACAGCACACACACACACACACACACACACACACACACACACACACACACACACACACACACACACACACACACATGCACACACGCACACATACACACACACGCACACACACACAAGCATATAAGCTAACATGTATCTTCATTGACCGAATCCCACAGACACACACACAAGCTCAAACACACAGACACATACGCGGGATCACAGCCTTTTCGGTCTATATTAATAATTATTATCAAACACTTGGTGACGGCTTCTAACAAGGAGTTGAAGTAAGGACTTGAAACAAAATTTGAACATAATTACGACGTTCTGAGGGTGGATGTCAGTGCTCTTTGGCTCTGTCATAAAAATGATTGCAGAAAATCTTTATTCATTTGTTTCATGTTTGGAAGTGAAAGCTTAACATATACACCCAGTTCATAAAGGCATTGAAAACTATGAAAACAAAATACAAAACAAGATTATAAAAGGGTTTCCCTTGACCAAAAAAAAACCACTGGATCGCATGAGGGTGTCTACATTTACTTTTGGTTGACACTCCCTCTCTAAGATTAGTCTTGCACACTGTAGGTATGGTTCTGTAACTCGACATGAATATAGATCCACGAGTTACGACATCACAACGACCAAACACACCGCCGCACAGAGGATCACAAACACAACATAAATTCAACAACGACAACTATAACAAGAACAGCAGCACCACCAGTGTCAACATCAATCTGTTGATTCACAAAAAGTATACTGCTACCCCACCGTACCAGACAAAGGAACACACTCACATGCAAACACGCAAAAGAACGAGAAGAGGGAAAGCGCGGGGCATTTGGACTCCCACAGAAACCATTCAATCTAGTTTTTGGTCGCTGAACAAGTGTCATGTTAATTATGTATGCGTGCGGGCAGGAAGAAAGCGCTGGGAGTGTGCATATGAGGTCCCTCTATTAAATATTACTGTACTGAACAGCCCTTTGATGCAGATGAAGGCACGCATCCAAAGATGGAGCGATGGATAGAGAGTGAACGAGGGAGAGAGTGAACGAGATAAGTCAGGGAAAAAAGGAGAGAAAAAAGTGAGAGGAGAGCAGGGAGAGGCCGAGAGAGAGAGAGAGAGAGAGAGAGAGAGAGAGAGAGAGAGAGAGAGAGAGAGAGAGAGAGAGAGAGAGAGAGAGAGAGAGAGAGAGAGAGAAGAGAGAGAGAGAGAGAGAGAGAGAGAGAGAGAGAGAGAGAGAGAGAGAGAGAGAGATAAATAGATGGTAGTTAGCATGCAGTACTTTTTGGACACTTCAGCAGCCGCAACCAAAGCACAGCTAACATACAAGCAGCAGCACACACAAGATATGTGTGTGTGTGTGTGTGTGTGTGTGTGTGTGTGTGTGTGTGTGTGTGTGTGTGTGTGTGTGTGTGTGTGTGTGTGTGTGTGTGTGTGTGTGTGTGTGTGTGTGTGTGTTTGTGTGTGTGTGTGTATGTGTGTTTGCGTACTTTACCCCTGTGTCAAGACCTCTCTTCCTCTAATGTTGGCTGTACACAGTACAAAGTCCTTGACTGAAAATAAATGGAACAATCGTTCTCAGTAATCGAATCAGATGTGATCTCATATTGATGCATACATGGAACAGGAGCGTTTAAC
Organism: Melanogrammus aeglefinus; assembly: GCA_900291075.1. NCBI lineage: Eukaryota > Metazoa > Chordata > Actinopteri > Gadiformes > Gadidae > Melanogrammus > Melanogrammus aeglefinus. Next base: position 44,018 of record OLKM01001068.1, read on the forward strand.
ACGTGCTTGACGTGTTCAGGTGATGGACGACATTGGTGTCCATTGCGGTGTCGATATTCATTACTCCGACAGTGTTACCTGATATTCCCGACAGGTGAGTCAAGTGTACGGTGACACTAATCTTTTCAGTTTAGATTATTTGTTTGGAGTGCGTGTTTTACTTAATGTTATAAATCGATAGTTTCATAGAGGCTGTCATTTTGATGAAGGGCTGCACAAACAACCTGATCTGCTGTATCTGCAATTATGGCTCTGATTGCATGTGTGTGTGTTGTGTGTGTGTGTGTGTGTGTGTGTGTGTGTGTGTGTGTGTGTGTGTGTGTGTGTGTGTGTGTGTGTGTGTGTGTGTGTGTGTGTGTGTGTGTGTGTGTGTGTGTCTTACAGAGCAAGAGAAACAGACAGTGTCTCAGAGAGATTGATATACAGAGGGATAGTGAGAATGAAGGTGAGAGAGAGAGCGAGAGATAGAGAGGCAGTCAGATAGAGAGAGAGAGAGAGAGAGAGAGAGAGAGAGAGAGAGAGAGAGAGAGAGAGAGAGAGAGAGAGAGAGAGAGAGAGAGAGAGAGAGAGAGAGAGAGAGAGAGAGAGAGAGAGAGAGAGAGAGAGAGAGAGAGAGAGAGAGAGAGATGGAGAGACAGAGAGCGAGGGAGAGAAGGCGAGGGGGAGGACAGACGGGTTCTTAGAGAGATAGAGAGAGAGGAGGATGTGTGCTTCCAGCATGCAGTGCTGGTGCTTTGGTGAGTGATCGAGGTAGACCTGCAGTGTGATTGAACGTTTGATGAACAGGAAGTGTGCCTAGTTACTGACTCACAATCTCCATAGTGCTAAATCCTCTGTGTGCAGAAGTCTGTGAGTGTGTGTGTGTGTGTGTGTGTGTGTGTGTGTGTGTGTGTGTGTGTGTGTGTGTGTGTGTGTGTGTGTGTGTGTGTGTGTGTGTGTGTGTGTGTGTGTGAATGTGTGTGTGTGAGAGTGTGTGTGCGTGTTTGTGTTTGCCTATGCCAAGTGTAGTGTTCTATGTGTGTGTGAGCGTGTGGTAGTATGTGTGTGCACATGCCAAGTGAAGCAATATGGTTCTGTGTGTGTGCCAAGTGTAGCATTGTGTGTGTGTGTGTGACTTCCTGCCTGCATGCCAGGTGTAGTAGAGTCGCCGTGTGTGTTCCCTTATTGCAACATCCATCTCCACATCTGTTTGCACATGTGTTTGCGTGTCTCCTGATGCATGCTACTATATAGTTTATTTGCTTATTTTTGCATGTGTACGTGAGACAGTCTGTGTGTGT
>OLKM01001068.1:47797-50297 GCA_900291075.1 Melanogrammus aeglefinus
CTGGTGAGAGGTGCGTGAATGTGTGTCTGTTGAGATCTGGTGTGTGTGAATTAATTTGCATGGGTGTGCTGTGCGTGAGTGTGCGTGAGTATGTGTGTGTGTGTGTGTGTGTGTGTGTGTGTGTGTGTGTGTGTGTGTGTGTGTGTGTGTGTGTGTGTGTGTGTGTGTGTGTGTCGTGCGTGCGTGCGTGCGTGCGTGTGTGCGTGCGTGCGTGCGTGCGTGTGTGCGTGCGTGTGTGTGTGTGTGTGTGTGTGTGTGTGTCTTTGGAGGAGGAGGATGAGAAGGAGAAGGCAGACGAGGAACATGAGGAGGAGAAGAAGAGGGAGGTTAGGGAGGAGAAGGAGAAGGAGGATAGTAAGGAGGAGGAGAAGGAGGAGGAGAATGAGGAGAAGAGGAAGGACATTAAGATGGGATAAGACAGCGATAAGAGAGGTTGGGGATAGGACAGAGGAGGGAAAGGTGGTGAGGCATTTAAAATACGTTCAGTAAGTAAAAGAGAGAATGCCAGTCAATTAGAGAGGGCAGAGATAGGTTCACTTTATCTTTGGATCAAGAGATAGAAACACAAAATCAATACATTTATCCACCCACCTATCTAACAAAGAGACAAAGAGAGAGTATTTATTTTGAGATTAATAGGAAAGAAAGTAAGAATTAGTAGCTGTGGCTTTCCTGCACTTTTGACGAGATGTTAGATTCCTCTTTCCTCTTATTTCTCTAAGCATTTCAATCAATGGAAAGCAATCATAATGCATTACATCAAATGGCCCAATTTTTAACTATTTAAAACAGTTCCATAGCAGGTGCATTTAAATAGAGCAAATCCATTTGTCTCGCTGGCATATAGCAGGTCAAAGATTTATACTTCAGTTCCCTTATTTCTTGTCCAAGCTTCTTTTTGACTAAATTTGAAGGTCGATGCAACCTGCTCTTTGTTTTTCTCTCCCTCAGATCCCTCCTCCCTCTCCATCGATCTCAGGCTGGAGCGAGAGAGATGGAGTGACAGCAAAAGAAGTGTCTCTAACTTATAATTACAGAGTGTATGCCCTCTGTAGTAGAGAGAGAGAGAGAGAGAGAGGAGGATGTAAGGTCCAGTCAACGTAACAATAATCATAGCTCCCTACCTCCCAGTGCAGTCATCCTTGAGGTACTGCTAAAATGTTAAAATGTTAAAATGTAGGTCAACACGATAAAAATACTAGAGACGGGCCCCCGTGTCTCCTTTGTCTGTGTTTTTATGAATTACCTTGTGTTGGGGCCCTGCAGAACTGGTTCTGTCCCTGAACCAAGGTGGTTATGGACTTTCCTTGAACTCGACTAAACCTCATCTTAATATTTTATATTGTCAGGAACTTTGACTGTTCATAATGTTTTTGGGAATTCGCATTGTCATCAGTTTTTTGTCTTTTTCATTCACTGAGACTGTTTGTAAAATGTGTTTATGTATTTATTCTGGCTTTATTTACATATTATAGCATTATGTTGATAATCGAGTATTACCTATGAAGGTATATTATTAACCATAGAGGTTAGCACCTACAACGCAAATGATGTCAATGTAAGGAGCTACTGCTTTAGTAGAGGCATTTTTCTACTTTTCTAAATAAGTGGAAAACATGGCAAGTGATTTTGGTTGGATTGGACAAAGATGAAATGAGGCTGTTCTTATTTTTGGGGAGAATGTAGTAATCCCATTACACGTTTGCCAGAACCATTCTACTTGCAGTTTAACAGCAAATTGCTTTTACCCCGTTGGGTTTGTTACAGCCACTTAAGATTGGTATTGACTAAACTGCATTGTGTTACATAGAGTTGATCACAAAAAGGGGGTTTCCATATCCAATACCACGATGAACACTGTCAACACACATTGAGTCAACATCTTTGTTTGGGTAATACGAAGCACTTTTCCAATTACAACAGGAAATCAACGTGGGACTTAAGACACGGATAGTGTGGAGAGTCGCGTATTGATCCGAGATAATTTGATTCGCGATAGAGAGAGAAGAGGGGGCTTAGGGGATGAACCCCCCCCCCCCAAACTGTGGTCAATAATTTCGTAGTGTTTGAGTGTGTCATGCACGCACACACGCACACACTTGGGAACACAATCTATCGAAACTTCTCCTGAGGAAACTTTCAGAGGAAATGAACAGTCAAAGCGGAAATGAACCCCTACATTTAATGTCTTCCATCTGTTGTGGAAACTCTGAGTTCATCTAATTAAGGTGGATGAATCGATTTTACGACCAAAATATGGTAGAAAACAGTTTTCAAACATGGATAAACAAGTACAACAGAGTGGTAAACATTCCATTTCAGATTTGATTAATAACATAATATTAAATACATCCGTTATTTTAACGCCTGCCTGCTACTTCTGTGTTTTGGTACTCTTAACCATTCTGTATTCCCAGTGACTTTTCCTTTTCCCAGAAGCCGCTTAATCTTCCTGCCAGGCCGCAGCTGTAAATACGAATTTGTTCCTAAATTATTTGGC
>OLKM01001068.1:52797-57797 GCA_900291075.1 Melanogrammus aeglefinus
AATGTCCCTCTAACTGACTGCCTTTGATATAAGCTCCTGTGCAGTGATGACAACGGTTTAGTTGGTCTCTGTTCTCTTATAAAACTGAACTAAAGACCACCGGTCCCATGCATGGATACATGATCACACTGTCATACCTGCAATTCTTTGCGTTGACATAAGCCAAAGTCTGGCGAAGTCTTCAGAAATTGGTCTCATGTAGGGTCCCCCCCAACATGAACACAAATAAAACAAATAAAAAGTCAGAAATCCTTCTTCTGGAGCTAACTGCACAATGATCAGCCTTATCTCCTGCCTTCCTTTCAGCCATCCTTCCACCATCTTTGACAGATTAAGAAAATACATACATACTTCCTAGATACATTCCTAAAAATGTATCTAAGAAGTTAGGTAGAGGGAGGTAGGAAGGTAGCGAGGGAGAGAGAGAGGAAGGAAGGAAGCTTCCTAGAAACATTTTTCTATATTTTCCTCCCTGTGTACTGTTTTATTTCTCTGTGTCTTTGCATCCATTGTTTTCACTTATTAAAGTATTAATGAGCTAATTATCTTAGCCGTTGTTGAGGGTACCGGGTGAGCGTGTAAGGGAAGTAATGAGGTTATTGCGGTCTCCTAAATAGGATTCACTCCTTAACAAGTGTTGATTGTTTCCATTCAACAATGGAAATTGATTTGATCAATCAGCCCACTCACCCAAAGTGACAGCAGGAGATAGTGAGAGAGAGAGAGAGAGATATTAGGTGACATTTGGTGGATACATCCGAGTTTAAATATATCTAGAGATAAAGGTTTACACTTTGAAAAACATGTAACATAATATGCCCTGTTTGTCTCAAATTGAAATCTCTGCACAGGCATCTGTATCATGTCCACATACACACATGTACCCACACACACACACACACACACACACACACACACACACACACACACACACACACACACACACACACACACACACACACACACACACACACACACACACACACACACACACACACACACACACAGGTAAGAGCGTGCTAAGAGAATCCTTGTACAATTCTTCCGTCTGATCTTCTCAATAAGGACAAAATCCTCTTTCAACATAACATATCGTGGCTGTCTAAATCAAACGCTGCGTATTCCTTCATCAGCTGACCCTCAACTATGAAGTGACTTGTAGAACATTACATAAAGACATACAGACAGAGAGACCGACAGACAGACAGTGTGTTAACCTCTATCTTCCTATCTATCGTTTAAACAAACCTCAATAGTCTGTCGTACATATTTGGAGGCGCAATCAATACCGTTATCCGAGTGATAATGAATAAAACCAGCATCCTCTATAAAAACCTATACATATCACTAGACAACTCAATCACGTCAGGTCCTACTGACGAGGGTTATAGTCATACGCGCCACCAGGAAGGGTGCAGCACGGCTCGGACCCTCATATTAGAAGCAGGAGTCGAGGTCTCTTTACCCAGCTGCTTCCCGCTGACCTCCATGTCTGTCTGACAATAAATAAGTGATGTCTCCGCTACATGCTTCGTCCATTTGTCCTTCTGTTCTCACTGCTGTATTTTATTTGTCAGGCGTCAGATTCATCATTATCCCAGCACACAAACACACACACACACACACACACACACACACAGACGCACCGCACACACCACACACACATGCAAACACACACACTCAAGCTCAATCACATATGCTGTCAGGCCCATGTGCACGCTCGCTCACCCACACACCCACCCACACACACACACACACCAACACATTCACAGACGCTGTCACTCACACACGCTGTCACGCAAGCGCTCACACCCCCACCCACGCACGCACAAACACACCAACACACACACACACACACACACACACACACACACACACACACACACACACACACACACACACACAACACACACACACACACACACACACACACACACACACACCAAAGCACATGCTCTTGTTTGATGTTATTTTTCAAATAATGTGTTTTTCGTGTCGACAAACACCACCCCCGCCCCCCCCCCCCCCCCCCCACACACACACACACACACACACACACACACACACACACACACACACACACACACACACACACACCACACACACACACACACACACACACACACACACACACACACACACACAAACACACATAACCACACCAAAAGCACAGACACACATAAACATACAGGTACAGGCGAACAACCACAGAGGTCACACACACACACACACACACACACACACACACACACACACACACACACACACACACACACACACACACACACACACACACACACACACACACACACACACACACACACACACACACACACACACACACACACACACACACACATCAAGTCACTCACATGATGATCCATCCTCATGCATGGCTGGGTCTAACGCAGTGATGTGATTGGATCTGGCGTTGGGTAGCGTGTGTGCTGCACAAAGAAGATATGTGCTGCTGTGTATGCGTGTGTGTGTGTGTGTGTGTGTGTGTGTGTGTGTGCGTGTGTGTGTGTGTGTGTGTGTGTGTGTGTGTGTGTGTGTGTGTGTGTGTGTGTGTGTGTGTGTGTGTGTGTGTGTGTGTGTGTGTGTCTGTGTGTTTGTGTATGTCTTTGATCATACTGATGTGTTGTGTGTCTTCTACACTTTGCCCTTTACTTATAAGATGGAGTCCTGTTATATTAACTATACAACCCAGTGCTTTTTTGTCGTCCTGCACACATTTACACTACAAATACACACCAGACCCTAAGATGCTGCACATCCTACACACCAACACCTCTACATCTATCATACGTGAAATTATTAACATGGGGCCAAAACTCTGAGAGGGTAAAATGTTCCTTCTTAAATTACCATTACGTTATTGAGCAGAAGATTATCTCCAAAGCAACTTCAAATGATTTCGGATACCTGTTTTTACAAGGAGCAGTTGAGAGTTAGGCATGTTGCTCAAGGATACCATAACAGGTTAAGGACATTGGGCGTTTAACACCATAACCACAACGCTCTCCTAACCATGAAGAGATCTTTTGGCTAAGCTGTCCCATTCTAGAGCCATCCTGCCCTCCACACCGTTTAAGCAGCCTTTCAGTGGGACACGTGTCTCTATTTTTTGCTCTAACCCTGGCATCTTCGCTTCCATGAAACCTCTCCCGTCCCCTCTCTCTCATCTCTCTCTCTCTCCCTCCCTTCCTTCCAACCTCTCCCTCGCGAAGTGATCCAGACAGAGGTTAATGTGGAGCACGATGCTAGAAGACAGGTACATGCCTTCTCAGAATTAAAACACGGTGTCAGACCGTTCCCACGGTTACATCCGCCTGCCTGACGCCGGATGATGGGTCGCACAAGGTCGCCCAAGGTCGCCCAAGGTCAGCCAGGAAACAGGAACAAATGGCGGCTCAGACAGGGGAGCCATAAGCCAGTGCTAGAGACAAACCCTTCTGTTGCCAAGGAAAACAAACACCAGTATGACTTAAACTTTTTTTGTAGGCGTGCCCTCGACTTAGACTTTGCATAATTGAATCTGATTCGTCAGGCCAGACCCATCATTGACTCATTGTCAAATCATGAATGTAATATCTCGCAACAGTAGCTCAGGAGGTAGAGCGGGTTGTCCAGTAATGACAGGTTGCTAGTTCGATCCTCCTCCTAGCTGAGTGTCGAGGTGTCCATGAGCAAGACGCCTCAAGCTGACTGATCCTGATGAGCTGGCCGTCGCCTTGCGTGGTGGACTCCACCGTCGGTGTGTGAATGTGTGCATGGATCTGTGAATATCAGGCGATATTGTAAACTGCTTCGGACAACTTTGCATGGTTTAAATGTTTGAAAATAAATAGTTGAAGTTCAGGGCTTCCCACATCTCTCCATAGGCGAGACAAGGCGTCTCTGCTAATTGGCCGACATCAACAAATCACATTTTCACAAAATGACGATGACGTGGTCATTGGTTCATTCCAGCATCTGCACTCTATTTGATAGAAAATAGAGGCTACTACTAGCATTATACACTATAATATAGACTAATATTGTTGTTGGTGAATGAAACTCATTGGAAGCCATTCACCCACAGATCTGGACACATGCTGGTGAGGGACGTATTTGAATGAAAGTGTCACTATCCTTAATAACCATTTCCCTGCGTGACGGCTCTACATGGGAAACTGCAGGGCAGATGATCCTACACAATGAGGGTTGGCTCTCATTACGATATGCTAAACAGCGGCAAGATGGAGCCCAATCCCTGCATGTCGCTCAATAAGCGCTAATGCTCCCAGTGAGCCCGCCGCGGCTAAGGCTAATCCTGATCACTTAATGTATAGCCATGGACCTACCTCTGTCAGCAGTTAAACCCACACCCCTATCGCCTTCCTCCCGCCAAACCCCCCCACACACGCATGCACACACACACACACACATATACACACATAGATATAGACAGAATCCAACGCACAGAAATATACACAACCATAAACACACACACACAAACACAGACACACACACACACACACACATACACTACTAAACACTCACATAACTTAACAGTTACATAACACACACACAATTACACTCTCTCTCACACAGACACAACCACAACACACACACACACACACACACACACACACACACACACACAACACACACACACACACACACACACACACACACACACACACACACACACACACACACACACACACACACACACACACACACACACGCAAACACACACACACACACCCGTGCCCGAATCCGATGTAAATTGCCTTGTGTATACAGGCTAACTGTATCCCTGGAAACCCTTTGAAGTGTTTAACGCAGGCTCTGCCTTTGCTTTATAGAGAGAAAATAATAATAAAAGCACAGGCTCTCTCTCTGTGTGCTCCATTTGACTCCTGCCTTTTTCTGTAGCTAATTGGACTTGATTAAGCATTCAGCTAAGCTTCCAGCTATATTATTTATCACGAAAGTTCAGTAAAAAAAAATAG
>OLKM01001068.1:69001-71501 GCA_900291075.1 Melanogrammus aeglefinus
TCAGGAACTAAAGTTGTTAACGGTATTGCATACAATACTGGTAAGAAACGATGTTTGTTAATGTATTGCGTATATCATTAAATAGAACCACAGTTACCGCATATCATACTGTATGTGTGTTAGGTTTTCTTTGCCAAAATTTATTTGAGGACTCGAAGGACTTGAAGAAAACGCTATTCCATGTGTGAATAAGGCCATATTATTTGGCCATAATCTGAGCCATTTGAAGTTTGAAATTCATGTGGTCATGCATTTGCCTCATCGGAGACTGCAAACGCGCTGTCAAAATATCGACTCGTCAGATTGTAATGTGCTCATGGCTCTTAAAGGGGATGGGAGATGGCACTCTCATTGGTTTAGTGCACGTTACGCCCAAACCACACCTACGGGTAATTAGGCTACTTCAGACCAACCCTTTTTAGATTTGCGCCGGGCGCATGAGTCATTTATCCACCGGTGAAATAGCAACATCGCCCTAGAACCGCTGTAGAAGCCATTGTTCATTGAAGATTTCTACACCATTGCTGCAAATGGTCAAACTGAAACAAAGGCAGTTGTTCCAGTTGGGCGTTGCAGTTTATTTGCAGACCATAAATGTCAATATAGAAGCTGTGGATATATGGATAGTAACACTGCAGTGTCTCTTCTGCCATGGATCAGGGTCAATTCAATACAGACGCGGCTAAACTAACCAGGGTGTTGGAATGAAATATCCCCTCACCCAGCCTACCAATCCTGCATCGCCCACACACGCACACGCACAGACAGCACACAAGCACAGACACACACGCACAAATACACACACGCACACAGACATGCACACACAGACATACACACACGCACACAGACAAATACACACACACACACACACACACACACACACACAAATACACACACGCACACAGACATGCACACACACACACACACACACACATACATACACACACACACACACACACACACACACACACACACACACACACACACACACACACACACACACACACACACACACACACACACACACACACACACACACACACACACACACACACACACACACACACACACACACAGACACTGTCCTCCCATTTGGTTACAAGGTGAACGGCTCTTTGTGAATGTGTGTGCATGTGTGTATTGTCAGAAGAGCCAGTGATGAAATAGAGGAGATAAGGGGGGCAGGATAGGTGGTGGGGGGACAGATGGGTCACGGATTTTTCTCTCCGCGGGTTTGAGCCGGAACACGGCTAATTACATCTTAATTAAATATGACCTGTCTCTGCTGCCATCGTCTCCCGTCCATGGGTCACACGTGTGTCTGTGTGTGTGCATGTGTGTGTGTGTGCTGTGCATGGTGTGTGTGTTGTGTGTGTTTGTCTGCCTGTGTGAGTGAGTTTGTTGTGTTAGAGTGAAAAAATCATCCACGCTAGTGTGTGTGTGTGTGTGTGTGTGTGTGTGTGTGTGTGTGTGTGTGTGTGTGTGTGTGTGTGTGTGTGTGTGTGTGTGTGTGTGTGTGTGTGTGTGTGTGTGCTGTGTGTTGTGCTCTTCTGTGTCCATACATATACAAAGTGCAAAATCATAAAAAATCATGTCAATAAATAATACATCACTGCATACATACATACAATACAATCCATACATATACTGTATGTGTTTGTAATTCCTGAATGTGCGTGTGTGTGTGTGTGTGTGTGTGTTTTTACCCAGAAGTTGTCTGTGTGTGTTTGTAAATCCTTTGTTTGTATGTGTTTAGTTCCAATGTGTCGATCTTGTGTGTGTGTGTGTGTGTGTGTGTGTGTGTGTGTGTGTGTGCGTTCGTGTGTGTGAGTACATCCGAGGACAATTACGTGTGCAGCGAGCAACTACAACCTCGACCAGACAAGAGCACCCCCCCCCCCCCCCTGGGATGTGGGACCTTCTCCTGCTCTTAAAGTGCAGGCCTGGCCTACTTATCTCCAGGACGGAGGGCCCATCGCTGGGATAACGCAAGCACCTTGAACAAAGGGACATCCTTGTTTCAGCATTAGGCTGAGGAACCAACACACATGCACACATGCACACGACATACTAAATTTTAAAATCGAAACGGTCAATAAGCCTTCTAAAGTTCATTGAGAATTGTGGCATCTTCGGTATTGCAACAAAAAAAAAGAGGGGAAAAAATAAATCATTTAGCCTAACTGGTTGCTTTTCACTTCTATCTGAATTGGCTGTGTCAGAGTTTGATAGGAGCATATGAACGCAGCCTCAGTTCATGTGCGCACGCCTACCCGCATGTAATATCCAATAAGTTAGTAAGCTAAAACAGGGTCAGATTTCAGACAACAAGCAACATGGTTAGATAGCCACTTCCGGTGTACCTATCCGTCAGAGCAACAACAAACTATCTGGCGGCATGCGATTTATTGTTAAATCATTCGTTTTCATTTTATTCAGCTTTTGCACTTGGTCAAGCATGAACCGGGTCTCCGCGCCCGTCCAGAAGTGAGTTGTGGAT
>OLKM01001068.1:76501-78153 GCA_900291075.1 Melanogrammus aeglefinus
TCGGATTTGCCTCCATTTTGTAATGGTACACATTTTTTATTGTGTCTTAAGTAAGTACAAAATCCTTGGCCATTCTAAGCCTTTCTATTATTGACTATTTTCAAAACCATGAAATGCTTTTAAGAATCGATATTCTATGTCAAGGCCTGAAGTGGTTTCTCCTTTGAATCAGAAGGATTATTGTTGTAGACCCTTTACTGTCCTTTACTGTCTTAAAAAAACATTTGACAGCGCTACATCTGTAAGTAAGTGAGTGTGAGTACTTATAGACGCAATCCTATTTGGAAGAGTTTATCTTTGTGATTAGGATGGTTATCAAATTACCTGTCTGTCGTGGCTAGGATTGATTTCAAACACTGTATAAGAATACTCACATTGACATTGAAGCCCATTTACATGACTTTGGTATAAAACAAAAACAAAGTTTGCACATTAGAATAAATGCAACTTCCAAGGATTAATACAGCAGTAGGTAAATTGATTTCACCATCACAAATAAGGTAATTTACATTTCTTACAGAAAAAAAAAATACCTCAGGGGTAGTATTTTTTTCAGGAGATTTTCAGGGTACAAATGTCAGGATATGTTCAACGCTTTATAAACGCTAAATGAATAGAAGAATGCTATAAATTCATATTTACTACTGCTATTTTAATGATGATAAAGATGCAGTAAATCTCAATTAAGTGCCACCAGAATGACTCGAATGAATGACAAAAATTAAATGCTAATAGTACGCAAGTGAATCACAACTCGGGTGTGCTGTACATTGCTCTCTGGTTATTAACAGCTTCACTGGCATGACACCCTTTTAAGTAGAAATTGAAATACCCCATCATGATCCGTGCATATTTCTGGGGAAAAGTCACGTTGACAAAGAGAACCAGACAGGTTTAATTTGACCCCCTGTTAATAAAAGGCAGAAATATAGAGGAAAAACTGTCAGGGACACACAAGGACAAGTTAGTATATCCACCCGTTCATCCATCTATCAACCCTCTGAACATCCATCCAATCAACCATCCATCCATCCATCAAAACATCTTCCAACATCCAATCATTCATCCAATCAGCCATCTAATATATATACATATATTATGTATATATATATTATATATAATTATATAATATTATATATATAGTATATAATATAAAATATTATTATAATATATATATATATATATATATCCTCCAGCATCTATCATCATCCTTCAATCCACCCTACCATCCTTGCCTCCATCAGTATTGGTAAAGCAGGAGAATGTATTTATACAACTATAGGAAGTGATGCACTCACACTATAGACCGTTATCCATTTCCTCTACCCCTTGAACTCCCTGTTGTTGTCCCTCTCTCCCCATGCCTCCCCCATTCTCTCTCTCTCTCTCTCTCTCTCTCTCTCTCTCTCTCTCTCTCTCTCTCTCTCTCTCTCTCTCTTCCTCTCCTCTCTCTCTCTCTCTCTCTCTCTCTCCTCTCCTCCTCTCTCTCTCTCTCTCTCTCTCTCTCTCTCTCTCTCTTACCTCCCTCCTTTGGGTGAGAGTTGGGGGGGCTTTTATTTTGATGAAAAACTTGTCGAAACCCCCCCCCCCTCCACCCCAACTCTTCCTGTGTTTCTCAGAGGATTCCAGTCCTCTTGCTCTCATCTCTTTTT
>OLKM01001068.1:79340-114340 GCA_900291075.1 Melanogrammus aeglefinus
GATATACACACAAATGTAGGACGAAAGCAACAAGCAGCTTACATGTTGTCACAAGTCCATATAGGTTTATTTTTTGGAACTCTCATGTACAGTTATTCTAGTACTGTTGAGGCTGTAATTAAAGGCGTGATGAGTAATTAGGCCTATAACCAAACGTTTAACTAAGGTAGTGCAAGATTAAAACACGGATATGGATCTTCAAGATTTAGAGAACAATTCCTTTGCAATTACTATGAATTACCCATAACATTTTCATATCTTAAATTCCCAAGTTGCAATGCTTCTGCAGCACTGTCACTTTTTCCTTTTGCTGTATACTTGTATGCATGTGACAAATAAAACTCTTGAATCTTGAATCAGTTGAAAACAACAAACGGCACCAGCAAACTCAGTACAAAGTCATTCCTCACAATCTTGCTCAATGAAAACGTTGACACGGCCAAGGTTCAAACCTTCAACCTTCAAACTTGTCAAAGGCGAATGTGGAGGGAAACGGTGGTGGGGGATAACCTTCCCCAGTGCTTTATTAGCCTTTAAAACCATCTGGAGCAATAAACGACCATGCTAGGTTGACATGGGCGCTGCCAGGACTCCTAGGACTCCATCATTACTTTCGTTTTGGCAGAGGACCTTGGCGGCGATCCGGAACGTTCTGAATCAGCTACTCCAGGGTGTGTTAAGTCCTATTGAATGAAGACGCCGGCTAAAAGCCTTGAATGTAAATCTCACAGGGGTTTTCGACTGTCTGAGCGGAATGTGCGGTGAACGTACCGTATCTCTCGTTCGGGTACAGGACGGGATGGAAGTCACCGACCTACATGGTCTTTTAATTGATTTGGCTCAGGGCAGAGTCTTTAAGCTACGTCAATCACGTGGATAGAAAGGATGAAATCAGCCAGTGGAGTATTGTAGACATAGATAGAGGGGATCTATTTGCACGGTACAATGCCTCCTCTATCTGATAACAATACTTAAAAAAGGGCCTGGCAGTATTATTATTTTTATATGTGAGTGTCATAATGACGTCTAGAGTACAGCCAAACTACGCATTAAAAACTCCCTAAGGAGCTGGGTTAGGGATTGTGTTCAAGGATGCCTACAGGTGGGCCTTTGGGTTAGAACCAGTAAACCTTGCGGGGATTCAAACTCCCTGCCAACAAAGCCGTCCTGCCCCCCTAACCTAAAAAAATGAATCAACTTTTGTTTTTCCTGCAGGTCATAAGCAGTCATGATTCAGCAGAAGCCAGGGGAATGAGGAAGCATTACCGCTTCTATCTCCATCCCCGCAGGGCTTGGCTCAGCAAGCAGCGGGGCTGCTGGCATGGGTACGGGAAAGGCTCGGCCATAAACTACCACAAGAATAGAGAACTACAAGAGCAATGTCCCGCGGGCATTCCGATGCTACTGATTCCACATGGCCTAATTGGGATTTCTACATTTTGCCAAGGAAAGAAGAAAAACTAAAAGTTTTCTGGCTATACCTAGTTCATCTGCTACCCCAAGGAAAAACATTGATACAGAACGTGGTGAGGCAAGTTGGCTCGTATAGAAGATGAAGAGAAGAGGAGAATAGGAGCCGGTTTGGAACAAAGATGTATTGTTTTACTTCGCCAAATGAACTAGGAATGGAAAGTTCTTCCAGAATGGATTCAAAAGCCTTTCTTACACAACCGTTTTGTAAATCGAAAATGGTTGTGAGAGTGCGATGCAAAGAGAGGTGTTTTTACTGTCTGAACAGGTGGTAGAGGTTGTAAGAGAGGTGTAGACATCCACAAGATGTCTGCACCTTGATCCCTCTCGATAAGTTCTCTTCTGGTGGAAGTGTTGTCCAGTCACATGCTCAGCTCATACCTTCATACGCTGGCGACCAATCCAAATCAAAGGGCCGCACTTATGCAAATAATTAGACCTGGGTTAAGATATTTCCCTTGTGTAAAAAGGGAAATTGTTCCAGCGGAAGTTACTGCTTCTGTGTCTGCGACGATCTCTTAATTATCCTTTCAGCGCAGGGCGGGAAAACTGGCGACTGGAAACCAACCCCACTCTGTGTGGCCTGCATATCATTCCTCTACATTACAGAAAAAAGAGTGAAACGTTAGTCAGGGCAATGTGTGGTCTGGCTGAGAGAGAGAGAGAGAGAGAGAGAGAGAGAGAGAGAGAGAGAGAGAGAGAGAGAGAGAGAGAGAGAGAGAGAGAGAGAGAGAGAGAACAAAGAGAGAGAGAGAGAGAGAGAGAGAGAGAGAGAGAGAGAGAGAGAGAGAGAGAGAGAGAGAGAGAGAGAGAGAGAGAGAGAGAGAGAAGAGAGAGAGAGAGAGAGACAGAGAGAGAGAGGAGAGAGAGAGAGAGAGAAGAGAGAGAGAGCGAGAGAGAGAGAGAGAGCAAGAGAGAGAGAGAGAGAGAGAGAGAGAGAGAGAGAGAGAGAGAGAGAGAGAGAGAGAGAGAGAGAGAGAGAGAGAGAGAGAGAGAGAGAGAGAGAGAGAGAGAGAGAGAGAGAGAGAGAGAGAGAGAGAGAGAGAGAGAGAGAGAGAAGAGAGAGAGAGAGAGAGAGAGAGAGAGAGAGAGAGAGAGAGAGAGAGAGAGAGAGAGAGAGAGAGAGAGAGAGAGAGAGAGAGAGAGAGAGAGAGAGAGAGAGAGAGAGAGAGAGAGACTTTAAGTGCCTCTCTTTAAGAACGGTAGAAGGAGAAGAAGGTAAAGCATCGGAACGCAAACAGAGAGAGAGACAAAACAACCTGTGTGTTGTTGTCAGCCTCTAATTGAACTCTAAAACTAATTAGGAAGCCAATTATAATGTGCACCAGTAGTACCTATGCGCTATTACCCCGGGAGATAAACGTATGTCCTTGGTGCTCTGATCAGAGGACTACACTCACCACAAGGCCATGCATAAATGTGTGTGTCTTTGTGTGTGGTTTTTTTTGTACATGTGCATTTGTGTGCCTTAGGGGAATGTATGCCATGCCATGTCAAGGCAGACGTTTTCTTTATCCAAAATGCACAGGAACTGGTATGGGGTTAGGGTCTCTTGCTTCAGGAAGTTCATGTATTCGTGATTGTAGGTGTATCCTGTACTTCAGCTTTTATTTTTTAATTTCAATGAGACTTCCTGTTTAGAAATAATAAAATAATAATTTCAATAAAAAGACACACACTTTCTGCAACTGCTTCTGACGTTCGCATGGAATAGAATGGATGAAAAAGTACGCTAGGAAAAAGGCATAGTGTACCATGAATGTGGAACATTAAGAACATACTGTATTACCATTGAATCATTTGCAGTGATTTAATTTCTCACTTTGTAAGACACCAGGTATAAGGTGTTGAGATTGGATTTTAGCAGGGATATTAGAAGCCTGTGTGTGTGTGTGTGTGTTTGTGTGTGTGTGTGTGTGTGTGTGTGTCTGTGTGTGTGTGTGTGTGTGTGTGTGTGTGTGTGTGTGTGTGTGTGTGTGTGTGTGTGTCTGTGTGTGTGTCTGTGTTAGTGCGTCTGTGTGCGTGTGTATGTGTGTGTGTGTGTGTGTGTGTGTGTGTGTGTGTGTGTGTGTGTGTGTGTGTGTGTGTGTGTGTGTGTGTGTGTGTGTGTGTGTTACTTTTTAGTTTGTCAGAATTTCCCTCGCCAGGGAGCTAAAAATAGAGTGCGAAAAAACAACAACCCTGTGAACATTAACACACATGCATGCATGCACACAATCACATCCACACACACGCACAAACATTGCATATACACTCACACACACACACACACACACACACACACACACACACACACACACACACACACACACACACACACACACACACACACACACACACACACACACACAAACATTACACCAACCCCCATAAGGATACACAGACAGGCATAGCTCCTCGGGGTCCACAGTGTGGCAGTGGTGAAGCCCCCCCTCACTGTCATAGCGGGTTAGTTTACATTATAGCCCCCCCCCCAAAGACCACTTTAGTTTGTCTAACAGCACTCCCCCCACTGCTCTACAAACTTGGGGGGGGATGTATCCGTCTCCATGCCACCTATAGTTCAGTTGACATCACCTCCGCCTGTGCTTGTTGAAACACACCTACACAGAACACACACATGTGTGTGCCATCAGCATGTGCACACAAGCACACACACACACGCACGCACACACACACACACACACACACACACACACACACACACACACACACACACACACACACACACACACACACACACACACACACACACACACACACACACACACACACACACACACACACACACACACACACACACACACATACACACACACACACACATGTCCTACCTACGTGGGACCAGAGGGTGTTAAATGGAGCCATTGCGTTGTGAGTCATCCTGTAATTCTCCTAGGTGGTAATTTATGTTAATCACCATGGTGGGGCGAGAGAGGTAGGGAGAGACATGGAGAGCGAGCCATGGTGCGAGAAGAGAGAGAGAGAGAGAGAGAGCGGGATGATACATAGACTGGAAGAGAGATGAAAACAAAAAGATGAAAAGGGAGTGATAGAAATAAAGAGAGAGAGAGAGCAAGATAAAGAGAAAGAGAGAGAGTGAGGGAGAGAAAGAGAGCGAGAGAAGGAGAGGGGGGGTATAGCTAGGATTGGAAGACAGAGAGATGGATAAAGGGAGACAATGACCATGAGACATGGCCATTGTCTCTCTCACGCCAAGTGAAAAACAAAAAGCAGAGAGGGTTAGAGGTAGAAAAGGCAACAAAAAAAAGGCAAGTATACAAAGAGGGGAGAGAGCGAGCGGAAAAGTGAAGAGAGTGGGAGTGAGAGCTGCATAGAACAAAAGTATGGTCTAAAACAAGTTCAAAACAACTAAACAACGACACACATGAACCTCGAGGGGAAGTAGAGCTCATGTGGGAACCCTCCATCCCTCCTCGAAGTTCAATCGCTCTGAAAATAACGTGGTCAAACTTTATAATTGCTGTTCTTCAAACACTTGTTTTTTTTTAATTAGAAGGACAAACAATGGAAATGTAATCACAAATGGAGTTGTTTCCACGTCAAACATCGAATGCAACTAGATTGTTATTGTGTGTGTCTGTTGGGAAGTGTGTTTGTGTTGTTGTCTATCCTGGGTGTGTGTCTCGATTGTTGTGTGGTGTGTGTGTGGTGTGTGTGTGTGTCTTTCGTGTGTGTGTGTGAGTGTGTGTGGTTGTGCCGGTCATCTTGGTATCAGTATTTCTGTGTGTCCTGCAGTGTGTTAGAAGGTGACAGCGCCAGCTCCTTGATCAATAATACATCACTGCGACATTGTCAGAAAAATATACACACACACACACACACACACACACACACACACACACACACACACACACACACACACACACACACACACACGCGCACACACACACACACACACACACACACACACACACACACACACACAAACACAGACAAATACTGTACATACACACACACACACACATAGACACATACATACACACACACACACACAGATACTCAAACATAAATGCATACATACATACATACATACATACATACATACATACATACATACATACATACATACATACATACATACATACATACATACATACATACATACAGTACATACATACATACATACATACATACATACATACATACATACATACATACATACATACATACATACATACATACATACATACATACATACAGAAGTATATGAGCATAAGAGACGTGTGCTATTTAAATGCACTTACAAGATCAAGTCATTAGCTTAACTCACACAGCCACCTAGACACATGCAGACCAAACACACACACACACACACACACACACACACACACACACACACACACACACACACACACACACACACACACACACACACACACACACACACACACACACACACACACACACACACACACACACACACACATATGGCTGTCTGTGTGTTTCTGGTTCATAATCTGAATGTTATGTTTTTATTAGAACAGACGGCTGACAAATCAGGTCTCCTGGTTCGCTGGCTGGCGAACCAGGCTGGCTGGCTGGCTGACTGGCCGGCTGACTGACAGGTTGACCGGCTGACTGACTGGCTGGCTAATTTCCTGGCTGACTGGTAGGCTAACTGGCTGGCTGACTGACTATTTGAGTTTACCTGTTTACGTATAGTATCTTCATTTTAGAAGTGTCAGATATATTAAATTTTATGACTGACAGTAACACACATTCAGAGATTCAGAGAGCAAGAGGAAGAGAGTAGTGCTATATGTGTGTGTGTGTGTGTGTGTGTGTGTGTGTGTGTGTGTGTGTGTGTGTGTGTGTGTGTGTGTGTGTGTGTGTGTGTGTGTGTGTGTGTGTGTGTGTGTGTGTGTGTGTGTGTGTGTGTGTGTTCGTTAATATTTCAGTATAGACTATAAGCACCAAATCAAAAAAGTTTGTAATGAATTCTAGCCCCTTGCCTTTTTCCACCGTCCCTGTAGCATTAAAAGTATTATTCAAGTAATCAATGTTGCTAGCTGATCGTACAACAACAGACTGATGACTGATACAACAATCAGTCATCACATTTTTCATTTCTTACAGAGCAAGGTAGACACTAAAGCATTGGGAATCGAATCCAGAACATTTCAGCTGGGAGTCAGCCAGCATCACCACTAGACTTCACTATCCTATACACACACACACACACGTGTGCAAGCACACACACACACACACACACACACACACACACACACACACACACACACACACACACACACACACACACACACACACACACACACACACACACACACACACACACACACACACACACACACACAGCTTTCAGTAGACTATAATTTATTTTGTGACGCCAATTGACATATTGATGACATTCAAGCCCTCACTACATCATAACCACCAACATCATACATCAAAAGACGGAGAGTACGGTATCGATCTCTTATGATCACACATCTGTCACCATCTAAGGGGCTGAGACCCCTCATTGTTAAGGCCTGTGTCATTTGTCAATCGCGACTGTGCCACATGACAACTAACATTCATAGGAAGTACAGAGTGAATAACATCGTTATATTAAAGAGGATCCATTCGGATAGGCCCACATATGTATAATGTGTGCTTTGAATTATCATTGAAACATAAACACTTGACTTTATCTCATGTTCTTAAAGCGTTGGTCAAACCTCTTCTTTATATGAAACATTGTGTTTATTTCTGTCACACTTTACAATAAGAGTATTAACCATTATTTGATTAACAATTAACTGACAGTTTATGAACAGCTAACTAATAGTCTTGCCATTCAATTATATTAGTAATTTAAGTTAACTATTGTTAACTGAAATGTAGAAACTGAAACAGTAATGCACATTATAAAATAGAATTAGAATAGGAGTTAGGGTTAAGGTAAGGGTAAGAGTTAAACCTATCCCTATTAAATAATGAGTACGGTAAAAGAATACCGCAGTTATCTTGAAAATGTAGTGTCTTTTAAGTGTTTATTAACTGTTGGTTAATTGTTAATATGATTTAATGCTTGAATAATGTACCATTATTGTAAAGGGTTACGATATTTCTTGCTATCGCTTGCAGAAAAAAATGTTCCCAGAAGTCTACGGTTCTCACCAATCCACCGCAACCCAACCCAACAGCACATAACAACCTCCCTCTATCTACAGACTATAGGAGGCCATCCATCATCAATGCATTCAGTTAACACAGTTTCTTTGAACTGGAACCATCCCTTCCCCCTGTACAGACTTTAGCTAGCTTCCTACCAAAGCCATGTAAGCTACTAATTCAACCGGAGGCTCTGGCTGATGGAAAGGGGGATGGGACGTGACGTTAGATTGAGGGTCAAGTTGGAAGTCATAAATTATCAATAGCTTGAGTCCTTCCTAACCAGCGCTGCATTGTTACGCCATGGGCTGTATTGTACGCCATGAGCTTGTAGGACATAGCAGTGTTAGGCAGGCTAGTGTTAACACCAGAGGCAATGAGACCGACAAAGCAAACGGCTAACGTGGCTCATTGAATGTCGCCCCAGGCCCTGTTACACTCTCTAGGTTACGAGATACAAAGACACATACATGTATATGTATGCAGAGTAACACACACACACACACACACACACACCACACACACACCACACACACACCACACACACACACCACACACCACACACACACACACACACACACCCACCCACCCACCCACCCACCCACCACCCACACACCCACACCACACACACCACACACACACACACACACACACACACAACGATTCTGATTGCTTGGAAGCAAGATCTCTGTCTAGTAGTCTGATGGATTAAAGCTATACTGACGGAAAATACTGAAAGTTATAGATTCATATATCTAATACTTCATTGATTTTTTTGTCATATATTTTTGTCAAGAATAGTTGCTCATTATTCCTTAAAAGATAAATCGTCCATAGATGTGATATGATATGTCAGTAATTCACGTAGTGACACACACACACACGCACACACACACACAAACACATGTACACACAGTTGCCTGCATACACATGCCCACAAACACACACACACATGCACACACTGACACACTGACAGAGATTGAGCACAAGGACAATGCAATATAATATACTAATGGACAAGGACTTTAAAAGCCCATTCTCACCCCTCATATTTCTATTCAAGCGCACGCACACACACACACACACACACACACACACACACACACACACACACACACACACACACACACACACACACACACACACACACACACACACACACACACGCACACACACACACACACACACGCACAGGCGTGTGTATACGTCTTGATCGGGGCTGTTCACGTGAGCGAGTTTGTACCTACTGGGTGGCTCACATCAATGACTGCAATCTATCAACCTGTCTGTCTCCACTCCTTCTAATTCCATCCATCCATATCTCTGTCTCCCTCTTTTTATATCTGTTTCTTGCTTTGAGTGCAATGTGCGCTCTCTCTCCCTCTCTCTCTCTCTCTCTCTCTCTCTCTCTCTCTCTCTCTCTCTCTCTCTCTCTCTCTCTCTCTCTCTCTCTCTCTCTCTCTCTCTCTCTCTCTCTCTCTCTCTCTCTCTCTCTCTCTCTCTCTCTCTCTCTCTCTCTCTCTCTCTCTCTCTCTCTCTCTCCTCTCTCTCTCTCCTCTCTCTCTCAAACAACACACACTATCTCTCTCTCTCATCTCTCTCTCTCTCCTCCTCTCTCCTCCCTTACCCCCCCCCACCTCTCTCTCTCCCTCCCTCTCTCTCTCTCCCTCCCTCTCTCCCACTCTCTCTCTCTCTCTCTCTCTCTCTCTCTCTCTCTCTCTCTCTCTCTCTCTCTCTCTTTCTCATTATACCATTAGTTTACCTATTCCAAGGACCACTTCTCTCTATACCTTTAACCTTTTAATCCTGATCACCCATTCAATCCCTCTATATTTCCTGCCCTATTATTGACATAAAATAAGTGTGTTGTCCATTGGTAAGTCACTGGCATACCACATTAGTGCTAGTGCCATTCATTTTTTAACAAAATATATAGTTATCTGCTGACTGTTGATTTCATTGAGAAAAATGTACTATTGTCTGAAGATATAGTTAGACTCATTTATGATGTGTAAGGGATAGCTGCCTGTCAGATGAATACTTTAAAATACATTGGAATTGATATGTTGAAATTGCCAATTATAGCTAGGATGGTCTGGTTTCCTGGGAAGATTTGTCAAAGTAATAGAGACACGTATCGGAAGATGTTGGCAAACTGCTTGGTGCTGGGAAGTACTGAGACAAGGTTAACTAAATAAAAGCGTGTCCTTTGTCGAATGTCTCCTTAGCTTCATATGCTCTACGTTTTTGGTTGCTTTTCAAGTTGGATTTCATTTTTTTTTTTTCTCATCGTAACCCCCAAGGTATGAGTGCAACGACGAATTGCAACACACACACACACAAACACACACACTGAGACACACACGCAAAGACGCACACACACACACACACACACACACACACACACACACACACACACACACACACACACACACACACACACACACACACACACACACACACACACACACACACACACACACACACACACATATACACCTTGCTCAGTCACAGAAACCCTCACATCAATAACACATGCGCTTACTTACAAATACACCTGGGAGAGACCAAATTCCCACCCCCACCCCCCATTCCCTCTCCACACACCCCACACTCCACTGGGCACGCTCAGCAGACCTGAGTTGACTTGTAAATGCCCTCGCTCCATCAAATCTCAGAGCCAACCGCCCAGAGAAAGAGTGGGGCTAGGACAAAGTCTACAGTATACACAGACGGACATGAATAAACCTATTATTAACACACACACACATACTGTATTTATATACAGTATATATATATATATATAAATGTGAGTTTATAACAGTTTTAGGAGTTCATTGTTCTTTGGCTTTGACGTAAATAGAAAAAGGCATTTTTGCATGCAAACAGTAACATGTATGGACACTCGCACACCCACACACACACACAAGGTACAGATGCTGCAGCACAAAAAGCCCAAAACACATCGAAAAAAACATCAACACACATTTACACGCACACACACACACACACACACACACACACACACACACACACACACACACACACACACACACACACACACACACACACACACACACACACAGTCATTTGTGATAGCATGGGAGGGTCCGGTTAGCTAAATTAACTCCAACCATTCTTTATTTTCTGATAAAATACCAATTAACCCAATCTCTTTCTACCACTAATCACCAAGCCAGCCTGGCTTTCCCATGCCCCCTCTCACCCTCACTCCCCCTCTCACCCTCTCTCCCCCTCTCCCCCTCTCTTTCTTCATTATCACTCCTACTCTCGCCCTTTCTTCTCCCACATTGTAGTCCACCTCATTTAATTCCATTTAATTTCCAATGACTCCCTAATTGAAGTCCATGCCTTTCTCCCCCTTTCTTGTTTCTCTTCACTTTCACACCCATTATCGTTCTCTAGCTGGCACACCCATAAACACACACACGCATTCACACACACACACACAAACACACACACCCACACACTCACACATTTCAAACACACACAAACATTCATCCTCTTCTTTTTCTATCCCGTTTCCATCGCTTAAGCATTTCCTATTTTAAACTATCTCGTACTCACACAACCACACATGTACACAATCTCTCCGACTCGCACTGTCTCTCTATTTCTGTCTCTCTCTCTCCCTCTCTAAATCTCTGTCCGTCCGTCCGTCGTCCATTTGTACCCATTTTTCTGTCGCTGGGTTACTCGGCCCCCCCCCTTGCTGTTACGTGTGTTGTTTAGCCGCGCTTAGCTACCCCCGTCAGCTCAGATCAGTAGCTGCAACATAACAAACTATCCTCTGATTCACCCTCTCACCCCCTCTCTGTGTCTGTCTCTCTCTTTTACACACCCCTGCCACTCTCTCCCTGTCTCTCTGTGACACACAAACACACCCGTCTCACTCTATGTCGCTGTCTTCCTTCCTTTCTCACTCGTTGTCTCACTCTGTTACACACACACACACACACACACACACACACACACACACACACACACACACACACACACACACACAGACCCATATATTTGCTCTCTCCCTGTCGCTCTCCCCTTATCTCTGTTACATGCACACACACACCTCTCTCACTCTCCCTCTCTCTCTCTCCCTGTCACACATAGACACACCCATCTCTGACTCTCATTCACCTTCTTCCTCTCCATTAAACACGGCCAACACACACACCTCGCTCACTATCTCCCTCTATGTACACGGCCACCCATTTCAATGCCTCCCTCTTTCTCTCTTTCCCTTTTTCAACCAAACATTGTCTGCGCTTCATCTTGGTTTACCATTTGACTTGAGCCCTACAGAAAACATAATGGAGACTCCTGTGTGTGTGTGTGTGTGTGTGTGTGTGTGTGTGTGTGTGTGTGTGTGTGTGTGTGTGTGTGTGTGTGTGTGTGTGTGTGTGTGTGTGTGTGTGTGTATGTGTGCGTGTGTGTGTGTGTGTGTGTGTGTCTTACAATCGGGTTGTCGTGCTCTTGTTGAAAGTAGTAGACCCGAAACGGGTCGCTTTTAACTTACTTTATTCGTTAAAGTATTTCTGTATGGTAACTATGAATATAACACGTGAAACACCGGGAGCTACTTCGAGCCCCGTGCTTAGGCCCGAGGCTCTCTGCGGGGCGCCTATGATTCTCTGACCTCCTCTAGCTCCGGGAGCTGTGAATGGGCCAAGTAGGCGTGGCCTGTGTGAAGTAGGCGTGGCCTATGTGACGTCTTAGCTGCGGTTTCCGCGTCTGTCTTAAAGATGCTGCCTTCTGTGGCTGGGGTAGGTATTACAGCTTGTATGTTTGATCCTGCTCCCTAGTGGCTGTGTGGGGGTAATGCAGCTTGTGTGTTCGATCCTGCTTCCTAGTGGCTATGTGGGGGCAGTTTATTATTTAAAATACATAACAGGGTAAACATTGAAAGTGTTTTTTTTCCCAGGAGAGTCCCGGGAAAAATAAATACAACAATGAAATACAACAATAGATATCCTCCTGGAGATTCATTGTTGTATTTCTTTTTTTAAACGGCCACTGGTATCTAGGTTGCTGGGGTTTGACTAGAAGTTACTCATCCAATTATAACGCAACGCGTTGAGATGCCAGAATGTTGTTACTGCTTGTGCTAGCTACACACTTCAGCAGCAAGGCGTTAATAAAATGGAGCAGTATATATTAGGGATGGGCCGATAGTCGATTCTATCGACTATCGACGATAGATGGATTCCATCGTCGATCGTCTCAAGTTTCCGATTAAAAGGCGATAATTATTTTTGAATTTTTTTTTTTGAAGAACAGCGCTGTGGTGGCTATTTTTACAACTTAAATAGCCCCGCAAATTGTAATTGAATATATATATATAAATATATATATATAGTAATATATATATATATAATATATAAATATATATATATATATATATATATATATATATATATATATAAATATAGTATATATAATTATATATATATATATATATTTAGGGTTTGGCAATCGTGTGTGTGTGTGCATTATAGTAGTGAACATTTGTATTCAAAACATATACTTATACACTACACATAACATATACACTACATCTGATTCTTATTTTGTGATTCACAACCTTAAAAGAAGTCGTTAGGATGCAGGAAATGAAGAATGTCAAACATTGAAGTCTGAGACAACCTCAAATGTGACTGATTCTAATAAATCTGCCTGTTTCTGAAGGCTCAGGGTTGGTTAGTATGAATGGTATAGTGCGCATGTTTTGAAACCTATGGCTTACAAAGGGGAAGCCAGCATTTGACTCAGTGAGGAGCCACATTTATGGTGTGTACTGTTTTTTTGTGTGTGTCAGTGACTATGAGTGTCTCCTAATGTCTGTCTGGTTTTAATGAGGTCTTCAGAGCACCATCTTGGCTACTAGCCTGCAGTAATATATTTATATATTTATAAATAGAAAGATCTCTGTGTCCCATTTGACCTCTGTTGTGCTATCATCTTAACAAGTGGTCTTTTCTGTTATGAGTCTAACAGCATACTGTCTTTCATAGACACTTTTATAGATGTGTTGTATCCTTCAACAGTTTATTAGCACACTGCACTCAGATTGGGATGCCACATAAAGGTGTGTTTGTATGTGTGTCTTAGCTTATCCAGGCCAACACACAGAGACACACACACACACACACACACACACACACACACACACACACACACACACACACACACACACACACACACACACACACACACACACACACACACACACACACACACACACACACACAGACACACTGCATTGATTAGCAGCCTTAAAACAATGGGCTCCTCGAGATTACCGCACGAGGAGCAGGAGAGAGGACCAGAGATGAGGAGAGAGGAAGAGAGAAGAGCAGAGAAGAGCAGGGGGAGGAAAAGAGTGGAAGGTAGAGGAGGATGGAGGAGGGAGGAGTGAAGAAAAGGAGAGATATGCAGAGGATTTGAGCGAGGACCAGAGAGGAGGAGAGAGGAGCAGAGAGGTGGAAAGAGGAGCCGAGAGGAGGAGGGAGATTAGGAGGAGGAGAGGGAGGAATGCGAGTGAAAGTGGAGAGGGCCTGAGGGGTAAAAAACTGAAACAAAGAGGAGGGAGGAGCAGAGCTTGAGAGTGGAGCAAAGAGGAGCAGAGAGGAAAAGAGAGGAGGAGAGACGGTGAGAATGAAGCAGAGAGGAGGAGGGGGAAGGAGCAAAGAGGAGAGAAGGAACAGAGAGGAGGAGAGAAGAGCATACCCACATATAAATCCCCCTCAGCCCCTGGAGACATTAGCATGAGCTAAGCAGGGCGGGACACTCATCACTTAGTAAGAAAAGGAGGATGTGAGAAATAGATGACGAGAGAGAGAGAGAGAGAGAGAGGGAGAGGGAGAGGGAGAGGGAGGAGAGAAGAAAGAGAAGAGAGAGAGAGAGAGAGGTAAAGATAGATGACCAGAGAGAGAGAGAGAGAGAGAGAGAGAGAGAGAGAGAGAGAGAGAGAGAGAGAGAGAGAGAGAGAGAGAGAGAGAGAGAGAGAGAGAGAGAGAGGTAAAGATAGATGACCAGAGAGAGAGAGAGAGAGAGAGAGAGAGAGAGAGAGAGAGAGAGAGAGAGAGAGAGAGAGAGAAGAGAGAGAGAGAGAGAGAGAGAGAGAGAGAGAGAGAGAGAGAGAGAGAGAGAGAGAGAGAGAGAGAGATAGATGACCAGAGAGAGAGAGAGAGAGAGAGAGAGAGAGAGAGAGAGAGAGAGAGAGAGAGAGAGAGAGAGAGAGAGAGAGAGAGAGAGAGAGAGAGAGAGAGAGAGAGAGAGAGCGATTAGAGCAAGAGGTTTGGATAGAGAGAGCAAGGGAGAATACAATAAATAAAGAGAGGGAGAGATGGACGGCAAATGAGAGCGAAATAAAGTGAAATAAAATAACAGAGAAGGGGAGCGATGGATGACAAGAGAGAGAAGAAGAACATAGATGGATGAGAGGGGGAGAGGGAGAGAGAAAGAGATATACGCTGCAGAATCCCCTCACTGCCACTACGTTCTTTGAATGCATATAGGGTGGAAGGCTTCGCACAATCACCAATCACACACACACACACACACACACACACACACACACACACACACACACACACACACACACACACACACACACACACACACACACACACACACACACACACACACACACACACACACACACACACACAAATTATCAGGAAAACCAAAGGTCCCAAATCCATAAACATGAGCCTTATAGCCATAGAAACCACAGACCATAACCCACAGCCCTGAATATTGTGTTTCCTGTGTCTCCAACCGTTATGTCTCCCCTGGTGAGCTTGAATGGGCGTTTACTTTATTGTCTTATAGGACCCCTGTCACCAAGGGCCCAAATCGCCTGTTCACTTTAAGACTATAGATCATATTCTTCTTCTACTATTCTTACATTTATTGGTTCTTGGTGTGCTTAAGTGCACATGAATGTGTTTGAATGTGTATTCATATCACAGCACACATGCACAGACAGTACAACACACAGAATGAAATGTTTACTGGATTGTTTTTACTTATCCGTGCGACAGCTAAAAAAGTTTGATTTGTGAGAATTCCCTTAACCCAGGTTACTACTGAGTCCGACCATGACATTATTGAGTGGGGTGGGCTTATATTTCGTTTTAATTCATTATATTTTAATTGTAACCGCAACTTGTATGTGGGAGTATATATTCTATTCATTATTGGATTTCTGTATCTTCTTCTTCCGGTGTGCTTATATTTTATTTGCCAAAACGTTATTTCTCATCTTTTTGCTTGATATGCATAGGTTCTTTCGCTTGCACAGTACTTATTTGGACACTGGAGTAACATAAGTTTAAGGCAACAGTAGCTAACTGACCAGCTAATCACATTTTCCTAGCTAACTGAGCAGCTTAGTACCCTTTCTTGTGGGTAGTGTTTGTTGTAATGGTATGCCAGCAAGCTGACCAGCTAGTGTTAACTACATGAGTTACTATCTAAAAAACTTGCTCGCTAGTCTGATAGTCATTGCAGGTGTGCTATGTAACATATCTTCTCTGTCAGGCATTTAGGTCTCTCCTGGTCTCAGGACTGAAGTTGCGTTACTTTGTCTGAGGGGTACTTATTCTCTTCTGGTCTCAGGGCTGAGGTAACAACAAAAAATATTCTTCTGATGGCATTTAAGTCCCTTGTGTGAGGGCTAAAGTGGCGCAAATCATACTTTGTCTCAGGCCAGTTTAGTGTCTCCACTGTTCTCAGGGCTGGAGCCACCTAGGTCATTCTTTGTATGAGGGCAGTTAAGCCCCAATCCCGATTCTACCCCTTACCCCTTCCCCTTACCCCTTCCCCTTACTCCTTCCCCTTACCCCTTTAAAGCAAGGGGGAAGGGTAAGGGGTAGAAATGGGATTGGGCCTAAGTCTCTCCTGGTCTCAGGACTGAATTAAGAAACTCATACTTTCTCTCAGAAGAGTATAGTCTCTTGGTCTCAGGGCTGAAGTAACAAGCTTGTGGTTGTTCTCCAGATAAGGCCCCCAAAAGAGGTTATCCCAAAAATATAATAAACACACATAAATTGTTTGATAATGATATTGATATTGACCTGTGAATTTGCTTAAGTCTGCATATGGTTGTGTATGCATTGTCATACTCAAGTAGCATAGTGATTTTGTTTTCCTAATTTAAATTTGAAATACAATGTGAACGTTTACTCCAACAATGAAATTATTCGTATTATGGTTAGACTTCTGAATGAGATCAAAACATTGTTAAGACATATTGAGCGACAGACTGATTTTCTTTCGCACATGCAATTATTATCGGCCAGAAAACATTGCAAGTTTTGAACACAATAAAACAACTTGTCTCTAAGACGACTATGCCGACTAATAAGGACAATATGAATACACTTTCTAAGGAAATTAAACAGCACCCAATGTTGCACTTCTAAGAGCAGACTAAGCTAAACGTCCATTTGACATGGATAGATGTACGGTTGAATAGATGGTAATGGAAGGAGGGACGGATGGATGAAGGGATGAAGGGATGAAGGGATGAAGGGATGAAGGGATGAAGGGAGGGTCAGGATAATGGATCGATGGATCAATGGAGCGAGGGATTTAGGAATGGAAGCACGGTAGAAAAGGGATAGATGGACTGATGGAAAATAGATGTTGCTTTACATTTTAACTGGATGTAAAATGTACAGAAAGACTGAGAAACCAGACTGTATATCTCCTGGGATACCTGGGTATCCCAGATGAGGAGCGGATTAGGATGAGGGAATCATAACTCAACTGAGCGTTTACCAGTCTTCCTATCAGCATCCTTAGGAGCAAGGTGCCCCTCACTCTACCTGCTCCTCAATGACATCTTAACTGGATGTAAAAAGTACAGAAAGACTGAGAACGCAGACTAGCGACAGGTAAGCAAGTGATGGCGAGGGGGAGCTTAGCTAGCAGCCGGGTCAAAGAGAAGAGGGAGTGGCGAAGGGGATGGGAGGACAGATAAAATGAGTTATGATCAAAACAGATAAAAGGCAAAAGGGAGCATGAAGGGAGAGGAGGATGAAGGTAGGTCTCTGCCCAGGGCTGATCTTTCAGATTTCAGCTCCTGTGATCTCCTCTCTCACTCTCTCATCACCGTTTTCTGTCTGCCAGTGTCTGCCTGTATGGTGGTGTGTCCAAATGCAAATAACAAAATGTCACTTTGTCAAACAAGACCTGAATCACCAATCGATGCGTGACTACTTTGCTGTCTGCAGACTAATCAGGTCCACTCTGCCGTTCTCTGTGTTCGCTTTGCCCCCCCCCCCCCTCTGTGTCCCCCTCGCTCTGCGTCTTTCCTCCATCTCCATCCCTCGACCCACTTCTCTCTTATGTAAGCAGGTTTATCTGTGAATGTGAGTGAATGTGCATGTGAGTGAGTGAGTGACTGAGTGAATGAGTGAGTTAGTGCATGTGTATGCTCTTTTCTTAAAGGGTGCCAGGATAGGAGCATGGAACACCCTTGGGCACTGCAGACATGATGGCAGGGAGAGACTGATGGAGAGAGAGAGAGAGAGAGAGAGAGAGAGAGAGAGAGAGAGAGAGAGAGAGAGAAGAGAGAGAGAGAGAGAGAGAGAGAGAGAGAGAGAGAGAGAGAGAGAGAGAGAGAGAGAGAGAGAGAGAGAGAGAGAGAGAGAGAGAGAGGTTTATGGAGGAAGAGGAAGAGGGTGTGGCTTTGAAAGGCCCAATAACATCAATACAGAAGAAGCCCACATAAATAGTGGGCTAGATGCACTCATCAGGAAGAGGGAATCGTAAGTCAATTTACAGTTAACCTATCAGCATCCTTAGGAGCAACATGCCCTCACTATACCTGCTCCTTAATGACATGAAAAAGTCACATTTTCACAAGTTGCTTTGGATGAAAGCGTCCACTGTGAGGGACTAAATACATATATAGTAAATAATCACTCCGTTCTCAGAGAGACAAAGTTGACATTGACCCAGCAGTGCACCGAAGGCACACTGGGGGTACACGTGACCGCTGAGTTCTGTACCCCGAAGCGGAGCCATCCGGGGGCCAGAAGTGTAGGTCTCGTATCGGCGCGGGAGACTCAGAAAACTGTCTCCGTAGCAACGGTCTGCGTAAACACGCCAGATCATACTCAGTGTCACGGGACTTGGGAGGCATTCGTCCAACATTCGGATTCGGTGTTTGACAAATATCTTTTGACATTTTATATGATGCAAGGGTTATTTCAGAGCGAGGAATGCCGCCGATAAGTTGATTCAATATTTGGTTTTGAATGATTTAAATATCTGCAAGGGCAAAATAACGTTATGCTGTTATGTTATGCATCATCTTTCATCTTTTTTCGTCTCACATATGGGAAGTATTAATCTATTAATCCTATTCAGGGAAACATGTTTGTTAATGACGGTGAGTATAGAGACACATCATTATGGAGTAGGCAGGTCGGGGGGGGCGGTTGGTGGTTTACAGGTAGGGCAAAGGTGGCAATCAAACCCGGAACCTTCTGGTAGGGAGTCAACGATCCAAGACGCTGGATTACCCTTCCCCCTGCCCTTTCATAGCCAAGGTCACGGAGAGTGGACTGCAATCTGCCGCGAAGTGTTACGGCCGTATGCATGGCAAAGCTACAGCTACGCCGCCATTTCAATGCATTTCATTTCCATATGCTCTACCTTTGCATGCACGCCAAAGCATTCATGCAAATGTAAAGGTCCATGCATTTTACCAGGCTCTTTTGGGTGTTTATTTCCTTCCAGTTAATACCTCATATTCCCACCGCGAGGGGAGACACCGGTGGTGTGAGGCGACATGGGGCGCTTGTCAGAAGCTGTTAGCAGCATGAGGCGTCTGGCTCAAGGGCACTCCGCCTACAGTGTCCTTGAGGACGGTAACCAAGCGCCGTCCAATCAGAGCACGGCACTCTGAAAGGCGCTTCGCCACGATGCTTTTACACATGAAAGATGGCCCGACCAAAATAAAACATCTGTTGACGGGCTTTGCTAGACGCCGGATCTTAACATTTGAAAAGTTGAATGGTGAATGGTAAAAAAAGCTTTTATGCCATTCGAAGACCACAGCCCAATGAAAAGCACAGACTCTATAGCGCACCACACTAGCTGAAAATCATGGATGATTGACATGAGAGAATGAAAGACAGAAGGAGGAATTTAAATAGGATTCAAAAAGAACAACCAGCCAAGGAAGGAAGGCAGGCAGCACGGCAGGACGGCAGAATGAAAGGAAGCCAGAAAGGAAGTTTGGAAGAAAGGTAGGAAGACAAAATGGTACAAAGGAAGGAAGACAGAACGGTAGGCGGGAAGGAGGTCAGGAAGGAAGGAAGGAAGAGAGAAATCAAACTAAGAAAGGCCCAAATAAAATAAAAAAAACAAAGAATGAAACGACCACACATCGGTCCATAAAGTGGTGAAGGGGAGGAGAACGGGAATGTTGGTGTTTATTGTGCCATCATTAAACCCATCTGGCAGTAAAACGATCAGAGATGATTCTTCTCCCCCCTCTTTTTGCCGCCACTTTCCATTCTTGTGTCTGTTATTTCAAGCAGCGCCCTCGGGGAGTATTGCATTGTTTTCAATCTCGCTCAAGGACAACAAGTATTCCCTTCCTGATCCACCCCTCTTCACACACCTTAGCTCTAGTCTAGCTGTGGTTCGTCTGTATCCCTTTCTGACTGTCTGACATATCTTCTTCTATCTCTTCTGATGCCTTCCATTCTTCAGAAAACTTCTCCATGGCATTTATATCTTTTGACATTTCTTTCCTTCCCTCTTCTCTGCATCAATGGAGAATATCTATTATAGAGCAAAGTTTTCTTCGTTCAGAGAACAGATTTGTCCCTTGCTTGGCGTTCTTTATTTCTTCAAGCTTGCCTTTCTGCAAACTCTTCTGACCATAGCTACTATTTTACTACGTCCTTTTTTGCTTTCTATATATACAGCTATATAGTTCTTTATTTCATTCCTCCCATCTTTCTCTTTTTCTTCATTCTATCCCTCTCCCCTCCCTTTCATTTTCTTTAATCTCAGACCTCCCTCCTTCTTTTCATCGCTCCCTCCTGTCTTGTAAGCCCCGCCCCCCCCCTGCTGTGACAGACAGGGGTGTCAGGCGCTCCTCAGCAGGAGCTCCCAGCGTTGTATCACTCTGACATTGGAACATTGATATGCCAACAGTATAATTAGAGCACACATATCGACTGTCTCACTGCCGGAGAGCGGGTGAGAGAGAGAGAGAGAGAGAGAGAGAGCTGTCTGTAAGCTCTCTCGGCCACATATTAAAACGTGATGTTTGAATGTGGTTTTACATAGTTGTTCAGAGCAGCAGTTGTATTATATCAAAGGGGAAAGTCAGGTTGTAGACTCTAAAAATAGGTATTGTGATGATGATATGATAAATCAGCCAGGACCTGTTGTTAAAGAATGTTGCTAGTTAAGTGGGTCTTCCTTTGTCAAAGGGATTTAGATGTTTTTTTAAAACCCCAAATAAATTGTTGAAATTGTCTATGTATGTGAGATGATACACAGCCATGCTTTTTGTTCGTCAAGCGCACGCTGACATTTGGCAATTTGGCAAGCTAATAAAATCTAAGTGTGTAGCAGCTCGCATAGCTGTATCTTTGTTTGTGTAAAACACAAGCAAGTGCATACGAACAGCCCTGGATAGTGAGTTTTCTCAAACTATGCTAATGGTTTGCAAGGTTTTGAACACGGATTGATTTTCATTACAAGTCAAAATGGTTGCTGTGGTATTTTAAGGAACTGACAAAAGATAAAATCCCACTTCTAACATGCTATCTAAGATAGCTCTTTATCACTAACACTTCCAGCTTTGAAAACATTTGCACTACTACAACTGGTGGATACAAAATCATTTTGCACTCCTCAGGCCTACAGTGCGAGTTTACATTGCAAATTTGTTAGCTGCTAAACTGCAGTTTAGCTGTGCCGGAGTTTAACCAACACTTTTTATTAGTTTCACGATTCAGTGGATCCAACAGCTGCCACATTCCAGTGTGACCCAAACCTTGAAGCTCTGCCACTGGCACTGTTTAAAAGCCATCTTGCATCCTCCATTTTGATTAGATAAGAGATTAAGATCAAACCTAAAAAAAACAACTGTAGTTCCATTCTAAGCCCCCCCCCACACACACACACACACACACACACACACACACACACACACACACACACACACACACACACACACACACACACACACACACACACACACACACACACACACACACACACACACACACACACACACACACACATATGGCTTGTTATGAAGATCTCTGGCTGATAAAAGCAGATGCATCCATTCATCCTCCATTTGCCTCATGTGGTTTGTAAATACGTATCTATACATTCAATCAAGCGTCTCTCCATCCATAGACAGATGGATGGGAGAGGTGGTGGTGGAGGTGGTGATTGAGCTTAAGTACGAGGACGTGGAGGGAGTTGAGGTGGTGGGGGTAGGGCTGGATGATGGAATGGTGGAGGAGTAGAAGGAGATATTTACGGTGGTGGGTTTGGATGTTGATGGAGGTGATGGTGGCGGACGGTAGGGTCAGCGTTAGTAATGATGGAGGAGGCAGTGGTTTTGGTGTTCATGGAGGTAGTGGCGATGGTGGTGGTGCTTTTGGTTGTGGTGGTAGGAATGGATGGTGGTGGTGGGGGTGGCAGTGAGGGTGGTGGCACTCGCTGCTTTGCTCGCTCCAACAAACACTACCATGTTAGCAGTTGATTTTCTGTCAGGGTGACTTGGGAACGACGTCAATCCACAAGCAGCGCGGCCACCGTTGCCGGGACCACCAGAGTGAAAATAGAAAACGCCTCGGACACCATGTTCCCAAACTAGAAATGCACCCAGCACACACAAAAACACGCATGTCGCCCCTTCGTAAACACACACACACACACAGACACAGACACACACACATATGCAATACTTGTTTTTGCATTTATCTACACCTCAGACAGATTATATTGCATCATTGAGGAATGTACTTAATCTATTAAAACATTACTTTACTTAATTGCCATCCACCTATAAACTCATTTGAATCCAAGCCAAGCCCTCATTTGTTAATGTTTATTTGCAAATGTTGTACCCTACCAGAACCAATTAGCTAAACCGGTTCTCAAATCATTACAAAACCCTTGCCCAAAACCATAACAACAACATGTCTCAATGTGGATTAAGTCTACCTGTACCAAACATGAACCTCATGTTCTGAGCACTATTGTTCTTTCAGAAATATTTTGTCTAAACCTTTACAACACAACTCTGTTCTGAATAATGATGTTCATAACACGCCTCTGCTCATTAAAAGCATTTCAAACAGAAAAACAAAAGATAAAAACGGAAAAATAGTATCCCGAGAAGACATAAAATAGACAGGAATAAGGGATTGACGGAGGAGAGGAAACATCAGCAGACGCAGCGAAGACGTGGAGAGTGGGAGGAGACCAGAAACATGGAGAGGTTGGGGGGATGGCAGCTCCCTGTGTGTGTGTGTGCGTGCGTGCGTGCGTGCGTGCGTGCGTGCGTGCGTGCGTGCGTGCGTGCGTGTGTGCGTGCGTGCGTGCGTGCGCGTGTGTGTGTGCGCCGTACGTGTGTGCGCGCGCGCGTGTGTGTGTGTGTGTGCGTGCCGTGCATGCGTGCGTGCGTGCGTGCGTGCGCGTACGTGTGTGCGTGCGTGCATGCGCGTGCACGTGTGTGTACGCCCATGGAGACTGAAGCAACAGTTGAGCACAGGGACTCTTGGGGTCTGCAGTGATTTGTCTCCCAGTACGACTGCTGCACTGGGGCGTGGTGCAGAGTTACAATCATCCACCCCTGGCACACATGCACACTGACGCACACACGCTTGCACACATAAGGTCACAGACACACACACACACACACATAATGTACATACGGCTAACCAAATCTTTTGAGCTATCATACATACAAACCTCTTTGGAGATGATGGACACACACTGAATTCTCCAAGCATCTACATATTTATCCACCCATCCACCCAGCTGTCCGTCTATCATCCAACAACATCCACCTGTCTGTCTGTTTATCCATCGAAATCTCTATTTTTGGTAAGTCAAAGTACCACAAAGGGTTATTGTTCACTTGTTGTATTTAGAACTGGCAAAAGCACGTTCCGTAGGCGACTAATAAATGATGTTGCGTGGAGATAAGGTATGTTTTCCATATTATTTTCACCTAAGCAAGTAGATGCATACGGTGAATTTTGATAAACTACGTCTATAGTAAATGCACGGGGAAGAACGAGTCTGTTTTAGCAGATACCACTCAGGATGCAACAGGGATGCAGGGCTTGATTTCTCAATTAATCAACTTGAGAGCCGGCGTTGCTCTGGCATGCAAAATCTTAAGTGGATACTCATGCACGTGGGCAAAAACACAGACACTCACGCACATGTACAAACACACACACACACACACACACACACACACACACACACACACACACACACACACACACACACACACACACACACACACACACACACACACACACACACACACAATATATATCGATATATATCCTTCCATCTCTCATTATTGATATGTTGTATATTTATTCAATATATATCAACATATCTATTTAATTATTGTCCGTCAATCCCTTATCACCTTTGTCACTGTTTATAAAGGCTTATTTCTC
Organism: Melanogrammus aeglefinus; assembly: GCA_900291075.1. Classification (NCBI taxonomy): domain Eukaryota; kingdom Metazoa; phylum Chordata; class Actinopteri; order Gadiformes; family Gadidae; genus Melanogrammus; species Melanogrammus aeglefinus. The sequence continues at coordinate 103,673 of OLKM01001068.1, forward strand.
CAAATGAGTATGTTAATGAAACTCACCTTTTCTAAACAAAGTAATATCAACACTCCTAGACGCCAAACAGCCAAAGAAGGGAAGGAAGGACATGGGTCTAGTTATTACAGATGGCTATATAACTATATCACATGGTGTTCGTTTCACTCAATTTAGTTATTTGCCCCTCAAACAAAACCGCACACTGCCACAACTCTCAGGATGAAGATTTCGCCATGCGAGAATTTTAGCGAATCGCCACGATGAAATGGTGGGTGTAAAAAAGGATCTTGGGACATCGCATTAATTCAATTTAATGCTCCTCTCGCTCTCCATTTCTACCTTTTTACCCATCGCTCGTCGATTCCCCTCCTTTGTCTGGTTTCTTCGCTGTCTTCTATAAAAAGGGCAATAAGCAGCCTTCATAAAATACCTAAACGGTATTTGCTTATTCATTTCAGTTGGCTGCTTTTAATTGGAAAGTTTCCTGGTGGGGTGCTTTTTATACGTTGTTTTTTTGTCTTTTTTATTGTTGGACTGCTGACATCAAAGTGTTAATTTAATGGAGTTCAGCTAGGGCAAGTAAGTACTTGACATTAAAAAGAAGGAAAAGGCAAAGTTGAGAAAGACTAGTTTTATAAACATGGTGAAGCTAGCGCTAATGCGCGGCACCAAACAGTGTTGATGCTAAAGATAGAGGTGCTAACAGCAGCGAAGAGCTGGAGCAGGATGTGTTGAGAGGACGTTTAAGATCTTTAGATCCTTAAAGAGACACCACTTCCTACCCACAACTCTCAAGGTCACATTGTTTCCATCAAAATCCGTTGGCCTTGGATGCCTTCATTAGAAACTAACGGAAGGGTTGTGATGTGTTTAAGCACGGGATATGATGTATCTGCAGCCTGTTGGTGGTTAAACATTAGTCTTATAGAGCCACACACACACAGTACACACACACACACACATAAATGTCCTACCCAAACACATTGCCCTTGGTTTTCACAACACCAAAACCCATAAAAATGTCACTTTAAGCAGTACAAGTCCAAGCACTGCTGCCAACTCGTCATTATCTGGTGGCTCTAAACTGTCAACACAAGTATAATAAAGGTTAAAAATGCCAGGCCGGCTGCACAATAAAGGCAAATGGAGAGCAGCGCTGATGAGAAATAATACTGTGGAGGGCCAAAATGGCAGACGAAAACGTCTGTTTGGGTCTCCCACAGGGTCGCTTAACAGCCAGTGTCCTTGATCACAATCCCTCACCGAATGGAATAACTTATCCAGAGTGGGCTGAATAATAACAAGCTTTTCTGTTGTGCACATACACTATGTGTGTGTTTAAGTGTGTGTAAGTCTGTGTGTGTGTGTGTGTGTGTGTGTGTGTGTGTGTGTGTGTGTGTGTGTGTGTGTGTGTGTGTGTGTGTGTGTGTGTGTGCGCGTGTGCGCGCGCGCGTGTGTGTGTGTATGTGATGCGTCTTGGTGGAGATCTAACAAGGTTAACTGATTGAGGTCAAGGCAGGAGAGTGTGTCCACCATTACCGAGAAAAACAGTAGACGTAAGCATTCTACACAGTTAGCAGTGAAGCAACGCATATCTAATCGATTCTCTAAACCAAAACAAATACCTGATCTACAGTATCATGGACTGCCAAAAACAAACAACCAACGGCATCATTCCATTTATAATTCCAGGTCAAACATATTTATTAAATGCAAAGATGTAACATTAACTTGCGTGCTGCGGTGGTATCCATGCAACAACCAAGCGAGATGTGGTTTGCGATGGACCAACTGCGGGCAAAACAAAAACACTTTGGGAGTTGAGTGTGTGACTGTATATTAGCTCTGTGTTTTTGTGTGTGTGTGTGTGTGTGTGTGTGTGTGTGTGTGTGTGTGTGTGTGTGTGTGTGTGTGTGTGTGTGTGTGTGTGTGTGTGTGTGTGTGTGTGTGTGTGTGTGTGTGTCTTTGTCACATTTCTCCCTTCACGCTATGCATTTCACCAGTGTTGACGTTTTTTCAAACAAATCTTAGGCTTCACGGTTGTGCTACTGTGTTAATTATCGGGCATATGCACACACACACACACACACACACACACACACACACACACACACACACACACACACACACACACACACACACACACACACACACACACACACACACACACACACACACACACACTCACTCACTCACTCACTCACACAATGTGCACCAGTGTAAAAGCAAAGGGCTCCTACTCTGAAATGTATACAGGCCAAGTGCGGTTTTTAAGCATGTGCGTAAATGAATATGCTAAACCATTCTACGAGAGTGCTGTCTTTCTTCTCCTCAGAACAACAAGGCTGAATTCTTAATCACTCCCAACTAGGACGTATTCCCACTAACCTATTTCATACAATCCAGAAAGGCTACTTTGTTCCGTCAAGGCTATCTGAAGTTAACACAAGTTAACATAAGCCATTTTTAAACATGGCATCTGTCCTTATCCTGATCTCAGTTCTTCCAGAGTTACTTTTACTGCCTTATGACTTATTTGTTGGGTTGCCTTCATATTCACAATTTGGTTATAAAACAGTGAACTTCGCTTTTGATATTAAGGAAATAACTAAACGTTTGTGGAAAACGTTAAGGTATAACATAGTTCATAACAATAATCACACCATTTTCTTTTTTAACCAACTTGTGATAGTGCGGTGTTCATTCAAAACAACGATCCAATCACAACGTGCCTCACATTAAATTTGGTTGGTAGAACCAATCAATAGCCCTGGTTTCCACCACATGTCCAAAAGCAGATCTAACCCAGCTCAACAGGCCTGCATTCATTCTTATCGACCCCATTCCTTCCCAAACCAAACGCCATCCTCTTGTGAACCAAGATGGATTCCAGCGTTTTAGAATCAATTGGAGTTTAATAAGAACCTGATGTTACGTGTTATAGGGATGTCACAGATTAACTGTGGTCATTGGCATGCCGACCACGAGAGACGCAGCGGTTGTGATCGTTTGATATTATGATAGTCCCTCCTGATTCACAGCGATCAATAAGTTGACAAAGTTGACTCCCCCTCTTTGCCCTCTCTTTCTGATGGCTCTCCGGTCGGAACTGAAAACAAGCATGCATACACTTTCACACCCACAGACACACACACATAATAATTGCCGTTTAGGGCTGTCATTGTGATGGCTGCATGGATAAAGTAATCTTGACAAGAGGAAAACAAAACAAGCATGTCTCTACATACTGCAGGCCGGTATTACACTGTGTTTTATTGTGCTTTCTTTCTTTTGAGCTACTTATGATTCAATGTCTGTGTGATCATCCATCAGACACTTTATACAAAGTAACTTATATTGAATACATATCGAGGACCGGGTAGGGGTTAGACAGAAAATATAGATCCATGTCATCAAGAAACAGAATGAGGGTTAGGCAGTACCCCAGGTTCAGGAAAGGTTTCTACGTGGAAAGACTTTAGCTATCAATATGCCACCGCCATGTTCAAATATATGCTCCTATACAGTATATACCAATAAGTCATCTAGCTTTTAATCAAAAGCAACTCACAGTAGAATCCAGATCCAGGTCATTACACAGGAGGTAGGGGGGGAGGGGCATCTCACTCAATGGTCCCATCGGGGATACAACCCAAAATCAGAACCTCTGGCTGGGATTTGATCCCCATGGCCGCTTCACTATCCTGACCTGGTAACCTTATGTTGCCATACTGAGATGCAGCTATAAAAATGATTAACAGGCCTTGGTGGGAAGATCCAAAGCCTGATATCTCCAAGGGGAGACAGCCTGGCTACCGATCCGGCCAGACGTCCACAGAGTCCCCCTGAGTGGAAAATCAGTAGAACAAGAACAGCTCCTCTCTCTGGGCCCCCTGTTCCCCGCGCCATCACTCACAGTTTTATTAGTACCCCCTCTCATTCTATCCCTCTATCCTTCATCCCTCCATCTCCGCTTTGTCCTTCCCCCTTCATCCATCCCCTCGCTCTATTTATCTCCCACGTCCACATCGGTCCTGCTCTCTCTACCTCTCTATCTGTCCTTCCCAGCTCTTTGGATGGATTGTCCTCAAAGCCAGCTCTCTCTATCTTCAGACCCGGTCGATACAGAGGTCAGGTCGGCTCCAGTCGCCCGCTATTTATTCGCTCTTTATTTCTCTCTATATCTCCAAATCTCTCTCGCCCGCTCGTTCGCTCTCTCTATCGCTCTGGCTGTCCCCAAGTGGCTCATTCTGTACCTCGCACTGAAGTGATAAACTTCCTTCGGTGCGTTATGACTTCATCGCTTTGCACAACAGAACTCTGACCCCGCTTCCTCCTCCTCCTCCTCCTCCTCCTCCTCCTCCTCCTCCTCCTCCTCCCCTCCTCCTCCCTCCTCCTCCTCCTCTTCCACCACCTCCTATCTGGACGCCACTCTGTCGCCCTTGATCTTCTCCTACCCTCTTTCCCGCCCTTTTGTAGCAATTATCTCTCTCCCTCTCTTGTAACACACTTTCTCACTAGCACCTCCTCTCTCTCTCCCTCCCCTTCTCCCTATCCTCTCTCTCTCTCTCTCTCGTACACTAGAATTTTGCTGCAGGCGTTCAAGTAGACCTTTTCTGTTCAACGGCGGCGGCGGCGGCGGCGGCGGCGGCGGCGGTCGGGGTTAGGTTGTAGCGGGGTGAGGAAGAGTGGTTACTAGTGGGAGGATGAGATGAGAGAGGGGGTGGTGGGCTGTAGATGACCCTGTCCTTCTGTGTTTTCCTTTGATGGGGAAGGAGGGGTAAATCCGGCCTGATCCCCGGTTACGGATCAAAACGCTTTTAATTGCCTGCGCTCAAGGCCACTATAGGGAGGGGAAGAGATAGGTGTGTATGTGTGTGTGCGTGTTCATCGCTCTGTATTGTCTGTGTGTGCACTTTGTACTGTGAAATAAACATGTACATGCACCTCCCTTTGGTGCCTTTTTGTTTTTAAGGCGCTTTATGAATAACTTGTCAACTTGTGACTTGTTGGCCCGACACTAGGGATGAGATCCTGGTCGTCTTGAAATCATATGGCCCTTATCAAAGAAGTGGTTCATCTCTAGAGAGTTCTGAAGTAATGGCGGCTGTGGGAGTGTGGGCGGTTGATGGGTGGTTAAAGCACCCTCAACCGCCCACGCTCCACAGCGGACATCTCAACATGGTGCAGATAGCCCTTGGTGGTGTCGTGGCCTGCGCAGACTCTTCGTTCCTGATCTACGTCAATATTGAGTCTCCTTTTCGACACACACACACAAACACACGCACACACTATTGACTCATGCCGACTTTGCGCCCATTAACCCACTCCCTCACGGCGAGCGAGGAGATCCAGCGCCGGCAGGATTTACTGAAACACTCAACAGCCCGGTCCTTCCTCTCCACCTGGCCCTCATCATCCAATAGGCCTCTCTCTCACTCTCACTCTCCCTCTCTCACTCTCCCTCCCCCTCTCTCCCTCTCTCCCTCTCTCCCACCCTTTCTCTCCCTCCCTCTCCCTTCCTCTCCCTCTCCCTCCCTCTTCCTCTCTCTCCCTCTCTCTCTCTCCTTCTCCCTCCCTCTCCCTCTCTCTCCCGCTCCCTCCCTCTCCCTCCCTCTCCCTCTCTCTCCCGCTCCCTTTCCCACTCTCAATCACTCCCTCTCCCTCTCCCTCCCTCTTCCTCTCTCTCCCTCTCCCTCTCTCTCCCTCTCCCTCCCTCCCTCCTCTCCCTCCCTCTCCCACTCTCTCCCTCCCTCTCCCTCGCCCTCTCTCTCCGGCTCCCTTTCCCGCTCTCAATCACTCCCTCTCACTCTTCACCACTTACTCACACCCCTTTCTCCCACAACCACTCTCATTTTCTCCTCTCTACCCCACACTCTCTCTCACATTCTCCCACAGGTTATCTTAAAGCACACACACACACACAACACACACACACACACACACACACACACACACACACACACACACACACACACACACACACACACACACACACACACACACACACACACACACACACACACACACACAACACACACACACACACACACACACACACACACACAACTAGAATTAGCCATTAGCCCTGCTCCACTCAGCTCCACTCAATATTCCCATGTTTATGAAGTACAGACATAAATACAAATTAAAACATGAAAGCTCTTTGTGTGGTCGATGGTACATCATGGTCACAGGTAGAGCCTGCGCCCGGAGGGAGGGGGGGGGGGGGGGCTGGCTATCAACCATCCATCTCTACCTCCTTTTATTTTTTCCCTCCTTTAATTTCTCTCACCCTATTTTCTTTTTTTACTCTCTTTTCACTTTACTTCACTCGGTCCACCCAGACTCCTTCTCTTGCTGATATCCCTCTCTCCTTCCTCCCTGCTGCTACACCCCCCTCCCTCCTGCCTCCATCACTCCTTCCATGCAGCCATACCTTTCTCTCCTTCCATTCCTCCCTCCATCCATCCTGATTAGCTGGTGGTCAATACCTCCTCCTCCTCCTCCTCCTCCCCCTCTTCTCTCCCTACCCATCCATCTGCTCCCGGACGGCCCCCCCCCCTGCTTACCTTCCTGTATACCTACGCTCTTACGTCAGTTACCCGGGGACCTTGTCTAAAGTACCCTCCACAGCCGTCATCCCCTCAGCGTGATCCACCTTCTTGATTTATTACCTCATCGCTGTCCCCCCCCCCCTCCCCCTTTAAGACGAGCACACGCATGAATGCACAGATTGGCGCAAGGCAGGCATGCTCATAAACACACACACGCAAACACTCACAATCCTTTGCTCACGCGGTTACAAAATCGCCAAAGGTTAACAAAGTGTGCAAAAAGCGTGGGTATCACTGCACAGGCACGCTATATTCCTGCCCCTGCCACTATTTGTGCTTCGTTTTTCATTGCCTTTAAGGGAAAACATTCCATAATTTACTGTCTTAAACATTTAAGGGATTGCAAGTAATCGAAGGCCAATGAATCTCATTACAAAGATCTCCACATCCCAAGTTATCATTAGAAGCAGCACTAACTGCATGACGAGCATTGTCCATTCACCCATCCATAAATCAATCAAACCATCCATATATCTATGTGTCCATCCATATATCTATCTCACTATCCATATATCCATCTAACCATCCATATATCTATGTGTCCATCCATACATCTATCTCACTATCCATATATCAATCCATATATCAATCTATCCATCCATGTATATCCATCTAACTATCCATGAATCCCTCTAACCATCCATGTATATGTATGTCCATCCATATATCCATCTAACCATCTACGCATCCATACATCTATACATCCATCCATATCATCCATATATCCATCTAGCCATCCATATATCCATCTAACCATCTACGCATCCATACATCTATACATCCATCCATATCATCCATATATCCATCTAGCCATATATATATATATATATATTTATATATATATATAAATATATATATATACAGTATATCAATATATCTATATATGTATCCATCTAACCATCCATCCAACCATCTAACTGTCCATATATCCATCCAACCATCTAACTGTCCATATATCCATCCAACCACCTAACCATCCATATATCCATCCAACCACCTAGCCATCCATATATCCATCCAACCACCTAGCCATCCATATATCCATCCACCTGGCTCCCATCCGTCCCTGCTCACCTGGAGTTGGTCATGTCGGTCTGCCCACCCTGGCTCTTCTCCAGGCCCAGCTTGGTGAAGATGCCCACCAGCACCATGATGGCCACCACACCGCAGATGATGTACACGATCATGTGGGTCCGGTCCCGGTCGGGCTCCTCCTGGACCTCCGTGACAGGCGCCGCCGGCTTGCCCGTGTTGGCCCAGACGGGCGTGTCGTAGTTGGAGCAGGACGTCTGGTCCAGGCTGTGTATCCGGAACTGGCAGCAGAAGCGGTAGAAGCAGGAGCCGCAGCAGAACATGTAGATGCCGGCGTTGCAGTTGAAGGGCGGGTCCCACTGGCCCATGACGTCGAAGTATCCCCAGCAGCGGCTGCCGATGGACGGCACCGAGGCGTCCTCCGACTCGGCCGTCGGCGTGGGCTTGACCAGGGCCACTTCCCCGGCGGCCGACGGCACCGCTGTCTGGTTGCCGTCGGCGCCCAGGCTGGGGGCCTGCGCGGAGACCAGCCCCGATGGCTGAGAGTTCCACCCGCCCTGTAGCGTCAGCCCCAAGAGGATCACCATGGAGACGCTGAGAATGAAGGAACGTGGCGGCGAGGAGGCGGCCATCTTTGATTCGATTCGATTCGATTCTTGCTAGCAAAAACAGTTCACACTTGCAGCAGGTGGAATGTAGCGTGGATTATGTGCTGCTGGGCCTGGGCTGGCACGGGCCTAACCCAACCGAAGGGCCTGGGTATGATCACGGAAACAGGGGGGAAGAAGGGTGAAACAAAATGGATGTCCTCTTCAAGGCCATAAAATGCACCCAGATTCTTTTTTTTTTTCAAAGATTTGAATACATTTCCAAAGAGACTGGAAAAACTCTTCGTGGGAAAAAAGTGAAGCTCTTGCATGGGCCTCGACTCACGGTCAGTGCCTATAAAAGAGAATAGAACATAAAAAAAACAATAAAGAGAATTCAATTACAACGTAGGTGCTATCGGATCCCCCTTTGAGCGGCGTAGCTCTAACAGACATGCAAGTAAGGGTGGGGGAGGTTTGTGGTAGGTTCTCGTCTCATAGACATTCGAAACAAAAACAACAGTTATGACTGTTGGTGTGTGTGTGTGTGTGTGTGTGTGTGTGTGTGTGTGTGTGTGTGTGTGTGTGTGTGTGTGTGTGTGTGTGTGTGTGTGTGTGTGTGTGTGTGTGTGTGTGTGTAGGTATGCTTGTGTGTCTGTGTGAAGACTCAAGAGGGATAAACAAACTGGAAACCATTCACGCACGGCAAACAAAACGTCACCTTTTCACAAATCTGGTCGACCGAGGTGGGCCGTCGTCAAAACGCCCAAATCCTCAGAGAAGTCTTGGACGGGGTCCAGTCTAAGAAGACTTATCACCAAGGCATCAACCCTTCTGGAGGCATCTCCAACGATAAGCTGTTGTGTGTATCTCGAAAAAGATGTCCAGGATGTCAGTGTTCCTGAAGGAAGATTCTGTCAAAAAACCTAAACAACTAAACTGTCAAATCTGCTGGGAAGGAACCATTGGCAGCTGGGGCTTCTATTGTTCCAGATCAGTCCACGACTGATTCTAATGTCCAGGTCAGATGATGAGAAAGAGATGCAACACTGGTGGTGAGCTTGTCTTGGGATCCCTTTGTCTCAACCTCTTTTAATTCTTTTGGATTAACTGGCCTCTTTAAGGCTGTAGTTTGCAGGCTCTTGGGTATTTTCTTGTTTTGTGCCAGGCATCTTGTTGGCTAACCTTTCAAAGCCCAACCTTGTCTCTCTCTTTCTCTCTCTCCACACAAAAAAACAGATGAGTCCTTCTTCTGTTGTATACCCACAAAGGATGTCCTCACAAAGGTTAGTGAATCAAAAACACAGCTGAATGATATAATCACACTCTCGGTGTCAGCAAGCGGGTGAAGTTTCAATGATAGTTGGACTCCCCAGTTTGATGTCCACCTGAGGTAACCATGCACTCTGTTGGTCTCCCTCACTCACACCCACGTGCACCAACACGCACTCAACAATCACACACACACACACACGCGTGCACACACACACACACACACACACACACACACACACACACACACACACACACACACACACACACACACACACACACACACACACACACACACACACACACACACACACACACACACACACACACACACAAATAAACAGTCCCGCTCTAAGACCAGCTCTGAAAGTAAAAAGCTCCACTGAAAAAAACAAGTCAGTGGCTATCACGGTGGCTCCAATTAGGTCCAATTATCGGGGTCCCTGTACGGTTCCTGGACTCCTGTTGAGCTCTTGCACCCTAGCCCGAGTGCGGGGCTTTAGTTGTGGTCTTGTCCTCTCCGGAATACAGCTAAGGGGAGGAGGTTAAGGAGACGGGGAGAGAGGAGGGAGAAGCAATGGGGTAGGGTTGGTGGGGGGGGGGGGGGGGGGCAGAGTTACGTGGCGAGAGAGCCCAGTGGAGTAGACCGCCGATGGGCTAATGCGGCGAGACCCGCGTGTCCGTCTATACAGCGATAGGGGTAGAGTAAAAGGCTGGGTGGTGGTGCTGGTGGAGGGGGGCTGGGTATGGGGGAGGGGGGGGTAAGCAGGAGATGTGGGACGGGGGGAGGTTGTAGAAGGGGAGAGGTTTTGAGGAGGGAGTGCTGGTGAGAGGGGGGGGGGGGGTGACAAGGTAAGGGAGGGAGGGGAATGGGGAGAGAGAGAGAGAAAGAGGTTGGGGGGAGGTGGGAAAACGTCAAGCACGGTGAGCGAGACGAACAACAACGACGCTGTCCCACTTTCTGCAGACGACTTGGACTCGTTCCGGAGTAATGCTTTCCTTCTTTTTTTTCTACCAAAAAACGGGTCCTTCCTCTTTTGGGATTTCTACAACGCAGTTCTTCTCATCACTTCTCTGTTTGCCGACACGTGATCCATTCTTTGCCCTCTTTTTTTTGTTTGTTTTGGATCTTTTTCTTCTCAACACTGTCCCTCTCTCTCTCCTCTTGGGCTTTCCCC
>OLKM01001068.1:118800-126300 GCA_900291075.1 Melanogrammus aeglefinus
TCATACTGACTCTCTCTCTCTCTCTCTCTCTCTCTCTCTCTCTCTCTCTCTCTCTCCCTCTCTCTCTCTCTCTTTCTCTTTCTCTCTTTTTTTTTTCCTCTCTCTCTCTCTCTCTCTCTCTCTCTCTCTCTCTCTCTCTCTCTCTCTCTCTCTCTCTCTCTCTCCCCTTATCCGTCCCGTGGTTTATAAACGTCATTCACTCTAGATTAGTTCAGGCTTCTGGAGGGAGGACGAAAGATTTATGGCAAGGTTTATGTGTGTGTGCTTGTGTGTGTGTCTGGGATTGTGTGCAACAAAATATGTGTGTCTATCAGTGTGTGTATGTGTGTGCTTTTATGTAAGATGGCAGAGAGTGAGGGGACAACAGGAGCAGCATTGAGAGAGCGAGAGAAAGAGGGAGGGGTCTGTAAGTTTCATGGTCTGATTAAATGGTAATGGAATTAAAATGAAGGCAACAGATGCAGAAGAAAAGGTGGTCGTCTACAAAATGACTTAGGAGTGGGGTAAAAAAAACAGTCTAAAATAAATATAAAAACGGAGAAGATGGCGGCGATATATTAGTAAACGCTTTAGGCAAGAGCTATACACAGAACAAAATGCTCTGTAGCAGTCAGCTTAATAATAACAAAAATTTACTACAAAGGTCAGGAATCATTTAAATTAAAGGATTACATTTGAACAAAGAGCTACACTGGCAAAACTCAACGGCTATTATTAAACAGGCTCAAAACAGAGAATAAGACCGGTAATTTTCCTTAGCGCAGAATGGCAAAAAAAAAAAAGCATCCAGAAATCTTCTGAAAGAATCTATCAACTGAAAAAGGAGTCCAGAGGGGAGTAGGGCCCGACCAGGGTGGTCTGTGGCTTGCTGTGATTCAAGCCCCAATAGGCAATATACGCTCTAACAGCTGACCGACATGCCTTTCACCTGAAATAAAGCTGTTCCAACAATGGCTGCCTGTCCTCATGGACAGATCACCACCAGAGCCGAAACACCTGCCATATTTTGTGTACTTCCTTATCCGACCTTCCCGTCCCACTTTTAGAATTTCCCTCGATTGCCAATCATTGTCTGTGTAGCTTCGCCTGCACACTTCACCCAAAATCTAAATTCTCCAAGTTTATGGGGTGTACAACAAGAAGATTAGATCATGAGTATGTATATGGCTTACCTGGGCATGGATAAGCTTTTGTTCAAACGTTATCTATATATGATATGTCGCAACCCTGAAAATGTTCAAAGTGCTTTACCCTTTTTTCTGTAATCAAATAAATTGATGCTAACTACTGCACAGGAAAGACAAACATGGCAGGGCATGGTAATGCAATGCTTGATACAACACAAAACTGCTAATTGCAAATTTAAAACAGCTGGGGAGTCAGTGTAACCCCAGGCATATGAAATCCGAACACAGACACACACTGAGCTGACTGAGGACCCCTACAGGCCAGGGGAGGATCTACAGATATGACATGATGTGACAGAGATAGACGGGAGAAACAAGCGCAGGTGTGACAGAGATTATACTTTGGTTTTGATTGGAAAGAAGAAACACACACACACACACACACACACACACACACACACACACACACACACACACACACACACACACACACACACACACACACACACACACACACACACACACACACACACACCGAACACACACAGACACACACGTCAGTTTATTTGAAATCATATGCACGTACATCCTCAACTCATGGAGTTGTATTGCAATATATGTATGGTATAGGATGCTTCAATACACACACAAACATATATATTTGCTGAAAATCAAATAAAACCGGATAGAATAGTGTAAAAAGCTATGTCCTCACCTCTCACATGGTTTCAAACATGGAAGTGCCTTGGCTACAGACAAAGGCTTCAAACACGGGTGGAGTCAAAACAGGCAGTGACTTGTAGCGTTATCCTGGTCTAACACAAAACAATTTCCGCTCTCCTAATTTCTTTGAGCTGTCCACAGCAGTTAACAGTCGCCGGAGCGAGAAGAATAACAACATGACAAGGAGAAGAAAATCTAATCAAGACAGATTTCCATCAGAACTCCCTCCCTCTCTAGCCCCATAACACATCAAATCCTCTCCCCCTCCTTCGCCTCTTGCCACCATACCGATGGAACAGAAAGGGATATCGCTCCCACGATAGTCCCACCCTCTCTCTCGTCATTTGGAGCAACCCGTTCCAGGAAATCTAGTGGAATGAGAATGCCTGGGAATGAGGTTTAAAATAAAGTTCACTTCATAAATGAAGTGAACTTTCGACCACCCTGTTAAACACAGTGAATCAGCCAATCAGCATGAAATCTCGCTCTCAACCCCAGCCAATGAGCTCTCGTTCTCGTAATTGCCTAACAGGAAGTTGTCAGGCCAACAGCTAATAAGCAACCTGAATATAATCCACTTTGAGGGCGGGACATCTGACCCCCTCCGACAGTGGGACGGCCTGTCAATCACCATGATGAAGGCAGACAAGCAGACAGCCAGCCTGTGGTTCTGCTGGGAGGTTCAAAACGGCCCATCGGTACAGTATAATTTATACTAAATGGATCATCCATCTTCCCTCTGTATGGGGGACTGTGGCATTATTATCTGTGTGTGTGTTGTATAAATCTGTTCTGGTTTGTATTTTGTGTGTGTGTGTGTGTGTGTATGTGTTTGGCATTTTGTGTGTGTGTGTGTGTGTGTGTGTGTGTGTGTGTGTGTGTGTGTGTGTGTGTGTGTGTGTGTGTGTGTGTGTGTGTGTGTGTGTGTGTGTGTGTGTGCGTGTGTGTGTGTGTGTGTGTGTGTGTGTGTGTGTGTGTGTGTGTGTGTGTGTGTATGTGTGTGTGTGTGTGTGTGTGTGTGTGTGTGTGTGTGTGTGTGTGCTATTACTCCATTCTTTCTAGGTTGTATTGTGTGTGTTTGTTGCAATTACTTTATCCGTCCTTGGTTGTATTGTGTGTGTGTGTGTGTGTGTGTGTGTGTGTGTGTGTGTGTGTGTGTGTGTGTGTGTGTGTGTGTGTGTGTGTGTGTGTGTGTGTGTGTGTGTGTGTGTGTGTGTGTGTGTGTGTGTTGCTATGTCTAAGTATCTCAAAGAGAGTTGGAAGCCACCAAAAGGAAGAAAATAGTGAAAGAAAAAGCGAACAATTGATAGACCATGAAGGCACACGAGAAAAGCATACATGATAAGATAGGTCATTTTTGAAGAGGAGAATGGAAACGTGAGAACATATGAGGGAGGGCAAGATGAAAGAGAATCTATGAATACAGACACAGACTGAAAGAAATAGAGACAAACAAGAGGATAGGACTATACTTTGGGTGGAAGAGTTGGTGAAGGGAGACAGATCATATCAATGTTACGGTGTATCAAACACACATCATGAGGCCAACTGATGGCGTGAGAGCACAGTACAATTAGTATCGTGTTTTACCAGCATGTGCAATATTGTCGTATACAGTCGGATTTTGATTAGAACAGCCTTAACAGGTCATATGAGCACCCACATAAACACACAAACATATCTAGTATATGTAGCCTATATATTTATATACATACACACTTGGGTGAAAATTGTTATGTGCGTATTTATACACTCTGTCAAAATGTGTGTCATCCCATGTGTATGCGTGCACTGCTGCGCGCCTGCGTTTGCGTTTGTACTTTGAATTTGTACCGCATACGGGATTAGCCTGGTTACGGAATGACGTCTCGTCCAAGGCATCTCGCTCTGCGCTGGTGGATGACTCACACACATGACCCCGCCTCCATCCCCTGATGACATCATCTCATTTGTCCCTCCCCCCCCCACCCCCCGGAGCTGCCAATCACATGCCAAAGTTCTACCGCCTTTAAACCGAGCCATATCCGGCTAACGTCATTCTACGACACATGCGCCATGACTCAGCCATGGTGGATGTGCTGAAGAGCCAATCCCCTCATGAACGATTACACAGTCGTCGTTTGAATTTACTAGCCTTAAATACCAAGGCTGAGAGGGCTTATATTCTATTTAGTAACAACAACTATTGAGTCATTTATTTAGCGCAGTGTTTTTGGAGCAGTAGCTACTGGGTTGCACTCCAAAAAAGAACTATAATTAAATGAGCTGACTCTTTATATTTGTATTTTCTTATGCACCAAATAGTCATCGACCCATCAGACCATGAAACAAGCTGTCCACTAATAACATCACATCAATCACAATCTCTGCTTGAAAACTGGCACCCAATTAATTTGGACATTAATGTTAATTTGACAAATAAGGTTCTGTAGATAGATTTTTTTATTTGTCCCCAGATAAGGGAAAACTACTGGCGTGAAAAGTTATTTGAGATGGATGACATTAATTTGCAGGTTTATATCTTGCTCAGATATGCAGGCTAGGTTATACATTGAGGTTTGAACCCAGTTCCGCATTTTTCATTGCATTCATTGTTGGATTTTTTTATCATTCCAAAAGGGTATTGTGTCAATTTGGTTCTGGGCGGGTCATGCTATCTTGAATAGTGTAGCCTCCGCTAGTTTTAAATCTCGCAAGCGAGATTGGGACGGAATTGGTTTTGCGCGTGCCCGTGAGACGAAGGGCTATCTCAATTCTCATTTCGATCGAGGGGTAGGGATAAGGGCAAGGGGTAGATACCCCTTAAAACCAAGTAAGATCGGGAGCTTACTTGAAACCAAGGGGTTCCCACAATACACTGCGCAACCGGCATCTTCAAGTTCGGGAGCATACTTGAAAACAAGGGGTTACCCAACAACACTACTGCAACCGGCCAATCTTCAGTTTGTGATCAACAATTGTCGCCTCTGATGACGTGCAGCCAGCTAGCGACAATGTATGATGACGTAACCGTAACGAGTGTTGTCTCAATTCATAGGGGTATGTTGTTACCCCTAGCCCTTAACACTCTGTTTCAAGGGCCAAGACGTAGGGCAAGGGGAAGGGGCAAGGGGAAGGGGAAGGGGTAAAATAGAGAAATGAGATTGGCCGTTAACCCTAATCTAATGAATCCAAACAATACACATTTTTTCTTAGACAGAACATCCATTCCATATTGTCGTCAGTCCAGCTGGCACACATTTAAAAAAACATGGGATTACAAAAGTACTTTAAAAAGTTTTTTTCATTGATGAATGTTTCACCTCCATTTTTCAGTCTGGCAAGTTGGAAGAATACCAACACAATAAAAAAAGAAAAGAAAAAAGTAAGGAAGGCAGAGCTTGGCATATGTTTATAGTGTTTAGGGGCAAAATAGACACACGTCTATGCGATGAGCATGATTAACAGAGTCCCGGTGTGTTGCCTGTGTTGGTTTGATTTACTGTAAAGAAAGGCAGGACAGCCTTGTGGTTGACTTGGTGTTGTGGATGTATCCGACATGTGCACCTGGATGTATACTTGAGCAAGTAACCTAAACCCCTTACTGCTTCAAACTACTAACTAGTGCTTTGAATAAAAATCACAAGTTGATCAGGCTCCTAATTAATAAAAGTTTATGTCAAGCAAACCAGCAGGTATGGCATCCACAGTCTTAAATAAGTGGTAGGTGACCTTGCTGCACAGTCCTCCAGGAGGTCCAGTCATTTTTATTTATAGAGCACATGAAATAATACAGTTAGTTCTCTCAAAGGGCTGTACAGTTAGAAATTCTGCTAAGTAGATCCATACAAATGAAAAAATCTATTGGCATCAAGTCGAGGTAGTATTCAGCCAACAACAGATGGAATGCCCAGGAGCACAGTGGTTCCCTTCCGAGTAGCTATACATAATTGATGCAATTATTTGAATGCAATCCTTTTGTCAGCCTTTTTTTAAATCCCCATTGACGGAAACCATGATCTAGACATTCTACCATTCAGCCGGCGAAGTCACTTGACTAGCGAGCCACTGGTAACGTTATCTGTGGGCGGGTGTGAGGTTACAGCAGTGTTTGGTCCATTACCTTATTATTGCTGTTTGTTTACAACATGGTATCAGATCCCGTGGAGATAGGAAGCCTCTACTGTCAGCAGGATATTGTTATCTCCCAGACAGGAGACTCGCGCTAAAGCTGTCCTGTTGAAAGACAGTGTGTGTGTGTGTGTGTGTGTGTGTGTGTGTGTGTGTGTGTGTGTGTGTGTGTGTGTGTGTGTGTGTGTGTGTGTGTGTGTGTGTGTGTGTGTGTGTGTGTGTGTGTGTGTGTGTGTGTGTGTGTGTGTGTGTGTGTGTGTGTGTGTGTGTGTGTGTGTGTGTGTGCGCGTGTGTGTGTGTGTGCCTGTGTGTGTGTGTTTGTATATTCTTGTGTGTTTCTGTGTTTCTGTGTGTCTGTGTGTGCCTGTGTGTGTAGGGGTGTGTTTGTTTGTGTGTGTATGTGTAGGTCTGTGTCTATATGTGAGCAAAAGGGAGAGAAAAAATAGATACAGAGTGAGTTGCACTTGCATGAGTTTTCATTGCTTACACGACAATCTATTAATGTACACACCTGCATACACACTCTACAATCGCTAGCTAGATAATGTAAACTTTCATTCTACAATTGTGCAGGACCACACACAGTGTCGATTTTGGGTTTAGTTTGGTAAAATGTACTAGTATCACCCGTACTGACAGTAATGGGCTACTGACATTAAGCAATCTGTTTGTAGTACATAATTATTGTGTCATACTGTGTGAAATGACTAAATTATAGAACTGTGAGCCTGGTCTCAATGTGAGCTGAATATAGTCTGCCAAATAGAGTCATTTGCAAGGTCTTAGAACCTGCGTCAGTCCATTTTGTTATTGTTTGTATTTGTGAAACAAGCTTGTATCCTATTCCTTCCTTTCTTTCGATGCGCTTATTGGTCAATCAATAAGGCGGGCCATGATACCAGTCACATAAGGCTGTTTCAACACACTTTCACACGGTCAGCGGACTTGGATTAGCTATAATTTGGTTATGGCCATTGTCGATTTTGGGTCAGAATTATACAATGTGAGGGGTAGGTAATGTGATGTCAACCGAAGAAACGTAATCGAGGCAACTGCTAAGGTGGGTTTTACTTGCATGTTCAGAGAAGATATAACATGCTTAATATTTATGTTTGCTCCAAAAAGTGTTGAATCAACCCACAATGCATCGTTTTTTGGTTGTCTTCCAAAAGTTGGTTAAGATCAATTCACACCTAAAGCGGAAGGTATTCAAGTTACCATTATACATCCAGAGGAGAACTTTAACAACAAAATGTTCTCCAAACAACTACTTCAGCTCTTTTGGGGATTCTGTGTGGCTAGGACACAGAGAGTTTCTTCCCCACTGGAGAAAATACTGTCTGGAAGAACGGGACTTGGGGGGGAGAGAGTAGAGCTCCACACTCCATTCATGTCAATCAAAGTTAGATTAAAGCGGTGAGATGAATGTCATCACTGGGGCCTCCTCACCCGATCCCTTCGGAGGAATCTAATACTAGCCACCTCACAATGAGTGCAAAAACAGACACACACACACACACACACACACACACACACACAC
>OLKM01001068.1:128800-136300 GCA_900291075.1 Melanogrammus aeglefinus
CAGGGATTTTCAAATATCCCTATGCATCACCCCCATTACTCCAGTAACATTCAATCTTTCTGACATTGGTCGTGCATATCATCCAAGGTGCTATTGAGGATCCGAGGGGTTAAAGTGTACGAACACGGACCTTAACCTATCCACTGTTTAATAACTGGGAAGGAGTTCCTTCTCAAGGCTCTGTCTCCTGTGTGGAGAATATTCCATTGCTTCCTTCTTTGCTTCCTTCTTCGGATCCTAATTGTCCTTCCTTGCCACCTGTATGCTGTATGTCAAACTGTGGAGGTTCAGGAGAAATCTATTTGCCAATCCATGACTGAATCTGATCCACACAATCGTAAATAAAAGAAAAGTATCAAAAAAGTGATTATTATTTTGAGATTATGCTTGTCCGTTTTATCCAATGTTCAGTTTACAGACGGCGTTATCCAAAGCGACAGATCGTGTCATACCTCCGCAGCATATTGTTAAAGGATGACTACACGCTGCACGGGGGATCGAAACCAGTAACTTTCTGCTCTGAGTCAGAGCAGAACACCCACACCCACAGCTAGCCTGCCCCCTGGTAGGTTTTTACTTTTTAGCTTACCATTAAAGGACAGGTAGCTTACTAACTCTATTTTATTATTTTCTTCCCCCTTCCCTATTGGAGCAGATGTATTTGGCTATGGGTCTATTATTAGCACCTGTGTCTTCATTAGGTAACCAAAATAACAAGAACCATCACATTCAAGGTAGTTAGCTTCTAGCCTGGGGCTAACGCGTAACAACAATGAGTGTCGGTTGGCACCCTGGGGAAACAACAGTGTGTGGAGCATGCAGAGACTATGCAGAAAGCAAGAGTGAGGGGTTAGTGTGCAGATAGCCGGAGAGGGAGAGAGAAGAGAGGAGGGGAGGCGCCATGGGTGTGAGAAGGTGCCTTTCTGTTTAATTAGCGATGGCAAATTAATTAGCAGCGGGACGTGAATTAATTAGCATGGAGACGGCAGTTAAAAGCCGACTCTCGCACAGGTCCCATAAGGCTCTGGTTTGTCCCGGACCCACATGTTATCACATTATTTTCTAATTAAAATGTGTTTTTATGAGTGTGTATGTGCGCATGCATTGTCACCCTTCATATCTTTCATTGCTGTCTATCTGTTAATTTCTCTGTATTTACCGCTTCCTCCTGTGAGTCCTGCTGTGTCAGCTGTGTCAGATGTTTCTGTCACTGAGACTCCCATATTGCCCCATAGTCTAGTTCTATTTTTGTTGTTCTTGTCTTTCTAAACTGCTGTTGTCTTTACCCCCCCCACCCGAAACCACACACACACACACACACACACACACACACACACACACACACACACACACACACACACACACACACACACACACACACACACACACACACACACACACACACACACACACACACACACACACACACACACACACACCACTTCCAGCTGCAAATAAATTTGGCAAAGAAAAGGTGAAACATAAGATGTGATATATTTCTTCGGAAAAGAGAATATGGCGCTATTTCAGGCTTTCGTCAATCTTTTCATTTCACGGCTCTTACTGGAACACAATTAAATTTAAAGTGCATTCTCAACTAAGCGAGCAGCAGTTTCTACTGGCAATGAAATGCTTGAATTTGAGGCATCCTCAATTTTTTAAACAAGTAGAAAGAAACACTATTTTTTTAATACAATAAAAAAAAGATCCCTATAGCATCGTCATTTAAAAATGTGTACATATTTACCCTAAATATGTACACACGGTGCATCTAGGAGTGCCATATATGCAGTATTGGGGGCAGGATAGTACATTTGTTAGGGTAGTGGACTAGTTGAAAGGTGCTCACTTCAATCCCTAATGTCTTTCATCCTTGAGCAAAACCATACCTGCTCCTGAATGGCATGTGTCTGGATTCACCGTCTCACCACTCGATGAAAGCTATAATACAAATAATTTAGAATACAAAACGGCCACATGATATCAAAATATTTCCTTCTTTGCAACATTTCGTCAGTTAGGTAAAACAGGCCAAACCGACATTTCAAACAGTTGGGCTGAACACGCGGGTTAAAGCGGCAGGTAGCGGGGGAAACCAGAGCACTTAATCTCCGCTAGCTGTTGGTATTCAACGGGGAGGATGGCTGAAGCTGCAGTGCAGGTGGTTATAATGAATGAGTTTCCACCAGGCTGTTTGTACCTGCATGTGTTGTAAGAGCAGCTGATGGATAAACCTCTGGGGGAGCGGGACACACAGACGCTGGCGTAGAATTAAGGCGGGGAAAAAAAACGCATTAAAGGGAGGGAATAGGAGCGTTTGAGATTTCATCAAAAGGGTTTTTGGGCAATAATTGACAGCCTGGAAAATCTCTTAAAAATCACCTAGCCCTATCTATTCTCTCGCATCCCTGTGAAACACCTTGCTTCACAAAGGCAATTTAAAAAACGAAATCTTACTATGCCTTTTCGGAAATGAAGCAGGGTCCTTGTTGCCACTTGCGCAGTGAGAGGCGTCAGGTCAGCTCCATAACAAGCACCTCGGGGACCACCTCTTCACCCTAACACATTCCAACAGGACCACAGCCACCCATCACCGTCACTGTTTATACGCCATTGTTTGGTTTGTCACAATTATTTTCCCTCCAACAGTGTTTGTTTCTTTTTGCACCACAGTAGGTAATGAAATCTGCTAACGGCTAATGTTGCGTTGCCGCCTCTTGTTCCAGGGAGCTCTATGAAGCTGTGGCCCAAAGCCTCCGGGGGCCACAGCCGTGGTATTTATTCATGTGTTTTATTTCACCCGTTTTGATGTTAATTCTGTCTGACCTCACTTGGCCCCACCCTATGGCCACACGTGTCCCATAGTGGCCATGACGACGAGTCACCAAACGGGTTAGGGCCAGCTTGATTTGTCACTGTGCCATCTTGTTTTAGTCTTATTTTTGTAGTTAACGTTGATTCCCCCCCCCCACCCCCCCACCCCACCCCCCTCAATCCTTCTGACTCAACCCTCTGACCTTCACACTCACCACGTGACCGCCGTCTCCCAGGGAACCGTCGTGGCGTGGTCTCCATGGAAACACAGAGGAGAGAAGGGAGAAGGGGTAAAAGGATGTGGAGGTCAGGTACAGGTGGAAAGAGGGAAAGTCAATTTAAAGTATGCAGAATGAAGTATGACAGAAGGGGCAAGGATGGAGTGCGGGGAAACTGGAACCAAACTGTTAATCCATACCTTAGTTTTCCTCTCTAACTTTCCTCCTTGCAGTTTTTCAGGTACAGTTCCATTCCATTGAAATGAAAGTGTCTAGATTTTCAAGAACACATAAACGTTAGGTAGTTTGGGGGCATTTGGCAGGAATTTGTTATTTAGATCAAGTGTTCAATCCCCCCCCCCCATAATCATACACCAAATTCACCATGGTCCAGCTGTGTTATCTAAAGGGGTTCATGATGTATTACAGGGATGCTTTGTATTGGAATTATTTGTCTGCTTGCATTTGAATTGACTTTGTTTAGCTTCTGACTAATCCTATGCTAGTACCTTTTGAAAAAAAAATAATTGTAATTGAAATATTTTGTATATTATTTATTTCTTGTTTTTGTTTTATTTCCCCCACAGACATAATAGATAAAAAATGAATTAAAAAATACCTACATACGCGATTTATAATGGCCGACGGCCAATCTGCAGACACTGGAGGAGGCTTTCTGTGTGAGGCTCTATCAACGGCTTGATGCGTCTGCCCTTCCCTTCAGGGAATCTCACCTCCCCGTGGGTGTGTGTGTCGTTGTGTGTGTGTGTGTGTGTGTGTGTGTGTGTGTGTGTGTGTGTGTGTGTGTGTGTGTGTGTGTGTGTGTGTGTGTGTGTGTGTGTGTGTGTGTGTGTGTGTGTGTGTGTGTGTGTGTGTGTGTGTGTGTGTGTGTGTGGGGGGGGGGGGGGGGAACACAATAAGAATACTCATTATCTTTATCAGGCTGCCCCTCTCTTCTTTTAGGAGTCTTTTTGTTCCTGTTTTCTCCAGCATCCAACGGCTACATTCACCACGGGTAGCCATTGATCGTTTTCTTGTTTGTTTAATTAATTAAAAGGAAAATAATCGTAAATAATCATGTGCCTCCAGTAGGGTTGGGTATCCTTTGAACATTTTCGATACCGATACCAAAACCGATACCTTTAATTCGATACGATACCTTCACGATACTTTTTTCTGATACTTTATTTTATGAAAACCTTATAGGATTATCGGCCCACTACTTTTCTATAAATGATTATACATTGAGCACCATAATTCGTTGGACAGTGACACATTGTTCTGTAATCTAGCACTTTGAGATTAAATACATACAATGACAATGAGGTCAACGTGAAGACTGGCATCTTTATTGTGAGGGCATTTTCATATATTTCAAATGATCATATATACATAATAAATATTTTCCATCTACGTGGTTCCTAATGTTAAAGTTGCAGTAACTTGTATCTATCCATTCTCAGTAAGAATTCTTATGGAGGAAGATAATCATATCTGCCTTTTCTGGGAGGAGACGGGCCCTTTCCAGACTAATTGTGTCCCCAGCTGTTGAGAACGTGCACTGGAATCAGCTACACTGCTGCTGGCTTGGACAGATGGACCTTAGTACAAGATGAAATAGGAGATGGAGTCAAAGGCAAATGCAAAGCCAAGTAACTAACAAACTGTAGTGTTTTATTTACATTATACTGTACACACAATCACACGCCATTGTTGGTGTCTTCACTCAACTAACGATTGGCTAGTAAATTACGTTAGCTACCCTAACATTAGCTGGCAGCTAACCTGCTATTAGTTAGCTAACTTCTAGTGGGAGCCGTACCTAGCAGATGGAGAGGACCCAGCAGATGGAGTGTTGAAGACGGTGCAGTTGTCCAGCCTTAAGTTGATGCCATGGATGATCAAATGTTTCATCATATTTGATGTGTTCCCGGACTTGCATTTTATAGTCGCCTTGCAACGGTTGCATTTTACAGTATTGCTGTCAGTTTTGACAAAATATAACCATGTTTTAGAACGCATCTTGTGGCTAGCGCAAAGCTTAGTGAAATTGCCCTGCTTTCAACTCGAAGGCAGTAACGAGTCTCACGTTACCCAAATAGCTTCATACTGATTTGTCAGTCAAGTCGCGTGTATACAACGATGGTAGTGATTGGCTGGCTGCGTTAGATGGATAGATAGATGGATAGATGGATGGATGGATGGATGGATGGATGGATGGATGGATGGATGGATGGATGGATGGATGGATGGATGGATGGATGGATGGATGGATGGATGGATGGATGGATGGATGGATGGATGGATGGATGGATGGATGGATGGATGGATGGGATGGATGGATGGATGGATGGATGGAATGGATGGATGGATGGTGGATGGATGGATGGATGGATGGATGGATGGATGATGGATGGATGGATTGGATGGATGGATGGATATGGATGGATGGATGGAATGGGATGGATGGATGAGATAGATGGATGGATGGATGGATGGATGGATGGATGGATGGATGGATGGATGGATGGATGGATGGATGGATGGATGGATAGATAGATAGATAGATAGATAGATAGATAGATAGATAGATAGATAGATAGATAGATAGATAGATAGATAGATAGATAGATAGATAATAAATAGATAAAATAAACAGCGTTCACATCGTCTACCGTAAAGTATCGAAATCCAAAACAATTTGATACTTGGTAGGACCGACATAATTCAGTCGGTGCCAAATGGCACCATTGTTCGATACCCAACCCTAGCCTCCAGAGAAGTATTAGAGATGTTTGTACCATAATTAAGCCATTTAAAAAAATCCATAAAGATAATTTTGCAGTGTGATTAATTGCAACCAATTATGTTGACATGTCATTCATTCAGTTGGTTTTGCCCTAATATACGATCGTTTTGGTGATCAATGTCTTAGCGTGTCTTCTATGATTATCAACATAGTAATATAATAATAATATAATATAGGTCATTTGGTCACTTTTACAAAAATATTACCCTAATTCTGAAAGAAATCTGGTATCAATTCTGGATTTGTTCTTCTCCGCCAACCAGTTTTTGAATGTTCTACTTGGCTCCAGACTAAAGGGACGTTTTTTTTCTTGACGTCAAATAGACACATGCACACAAACGCACACGCATGCAATCATACACCCACGCAAAGACACATTTACACACACACATACAGAATCACAAAACATATGCACACACACACACACACAGATCCAGACACACATGCAGCAGCAAAAGCTGAAAGAGCAATATCTTACCAAGAAACAGATACATCTTTGTTTGATTTACACTGCTCTGTCTCAGAAATAGGAATACAAAATGTAATGGCTATATATATATTTTGTACGTGGAACAAAATGAAACAAAACCATACAAAGGATACATAGCTGTATAATTTGGCAAAGCAGCAAGGAATATTAATATGCAACAACTCTGTTTGGCTGTGTACATTTTGTCAAGGAGAGTATCAAAATTCTTCGGTCTCACAAAACATTGAAAGCCTTTTTGGAGGAAAAAGCGAAATTGTCAAAATAATGCTTGCAGGTAAAAGAGTGCAGGTAGCGGGAACCTTAATCATAGGATACGGGGAATAATTACTCAAGATGTGTCAGTTTATGGTCGGCATTCTAGTGTTGTCCAAGGAACTGTGTATCAGCATAGACATTAAGAACGTACTCTCTTGTTTCCATCAAATGAGACTTTTGGTGGGGGTTGAGGGGCTGGTGGTAATGATGGGGGTGGGTGGATGTAGAGGAGGGGACGGAGGTGTTGGAGTTGATTATGGAGGTGGTAGTGGTGGATGGGGTGGTAGCAGCGAAGGTGGAGGTTTTGGTGGAGGTTTGCTGGGCCAGGGTGGTGCGGGTGGGGGTGTGCAGTGGTTAATAACTTTGACGGTAGGTGGGCGATATATCATGATATGATAAGGTCATTGCTGAATATTAACCATCAGGGTGATGAGGCACATACCTCGCTGGCAGAATGCTGTATGGGAGGGCAGAAACACACCCACAAACACCCACACAACAAACACAAACACACACAACAAACCACGTACACATATGCAACTGGCTTAGGTGGGGATTTGGGACGGAAGTAATCAATACACTATTTTTAGCTTAATATATAGTGTATCAATGTGTTGTGTATATAGAATATGTATATATATATATATATATATATATATATATATATATATTATATATATATATATATATATATATATATATATATATATATATAATATATATATATATATATATATATATATATATATATATATATATATATATATATATATATATATATAATATATATATATATATATATATATATATATATATATACTGTATATATATACAGTATGTATACAGTGGTAGGCATAAGTTTAGGCACCCATGCTAAAGTTGACTAAAAGAGGAATAAAATTCATAAATTCCCA
>OLKM01001068.1:138800-143800 GCA_900291075.1 Melanogrammus aeglefinus
TCATCTGCAGCAGAAGATTTGAGTGGGGGAGAGTGTATCCAAACGTGTTGCGTGTCCGCAATACAAAATCACACACATACACACGCTCACACACGCAGGAACAGTATGTGTACCACTTTGTCTATGCACTTTGATTTCAGTCCCATATCATTAGCATATTGTAATGTCCCTGTGTCTGTTGGGATGCATTTGTGTGTGTGTGTGTGTGTGTGTGTGTGTGTGTGTGTGTGTGTGTGTGTGTGTGTGTGTGTGTGTGTGTGTGTGTGTGTGTGTGTGTGTGTGTGTGTGTGTGTGTGTGTGTGTGTGTGTGTGTGTGTGTGTAACATTGACATGTGAATGTTTGTGTGTTTGTGGGGGACATAACAATCTGGATTTATTATTCTTCTGCTGACATCAAACTGAATAGATTTGGCCCATGAAGGTGGTTAAAGTTACCAGCGGGGGGCCGATATTAAACTGAAGGGTAAAAGTACAGTAAACTACATCCCCCCGCGTCTCCATCTGTCCCCAAGCTGCCCCAACCCCCTGGCTGCCTTTCATCAGAGAGAGAGAGAGAGAGAGAGAGAGAGAGAGAGAGAGAGAGAGAGAGAGAGAGAGAGAGAGAGAGAGAGAGAGAGAGAGAGAGAGAGAGAGAGAGAGAGAGAGAGAGAGAGAGAGAGAGAGAGAGAGAGAGAGAGAGAGAGAGAGAGAGAGAGAGAGATAGAGAGAGATTTTTTTCGGGGGATAGGGCAAGAGAGAGTTTGGGAAGAGAGAGCAAGAGAGAGAGAGATAGAGAGAGATTTTTTTCGGGGGATAGGGCAAGAGAGAGTTTGGGAAAGAGAGCAAGAGAGAGAATATTTGGGAGAGAGAGCGAGAGAGAGAGTTTGGGAGAAAAGTGAGAGAGAGCCAGAGAGAGAGAGAGATTACTTCAAACAGCAATGCACCATGGGAGCATGTTTGTTTGGACTCCAGCTGTGTGTATTTCACCCTGGATCACACTGTTGAAGGTGATATGTTTATATGGAGGTTTTCTTGTTTATTTCTTAAAAGACCAAAAACTGATATGAAGCTATATGAGCACATTTATCGTGTCACTCGGTTGAACACCTGCTGAATCGTAAAGCTTGGAATTTTATAAAGAATTTTCTTTTTCTGTTCAACAAGGAAAATAATGTTACCGTTTATTTTCCTCTATTCTATGAAAAAGCTGTTTCCAGTTTCCCCTACATGTATTTTGTTTAAGTTACAACGGATTTGTTTACATAGGCAATAATGTATTTTCCTATTATGAAACTATTACTTAAAGCCCACACAAAAATACAGTCATATAATGTTCAAGTTTAGGTTGCAGACCTGCAGACCTTCTCAATTCACTCAATCGAGAACAACTCGGCATCAGCTGTGTTTCCCCTCATTTATTGTGATGGTTATCAGCATCATTATTGTGCAATAAGTGCTTTCTTTCCTCTCATTTGAATCAAGCCATTGACTTGCAGTATAACACCAGGTGGGTAATTGCTTCTTTATTGCAAGTCTCACAAATCAGCCTCTAGATTTATAATCTCATGTCTGAAAGCAGACTCTTGTTGGAGGCGGGGATCTGTAAGACCGAACACAGGCAATGAACCGACACCGGCAACCCACGGTCTTTAAGCAAACCCAAACTGGGTCTATCCTTCCATGACTACGGTAGTAGTAATTTGCTTTGCTAGTGTTTCCCTTGCATTAGCGAAGTTTGCCAATAGCAAAAATACTGATCATCATTGATATGAGCAATTCGTAACCCAAGGGTTTAAACACAAACAGGTGTGAATGCTTCTGAGACACACTGATATAATCTGAAAGCTATATTTGGCGGGTAGTGCCAGAAGCATATGATATGCCAAAGCGTCCCCTGAACACGCGCACAGGCCCAGAATAGATACACTCATCCCCGTGGCAACGTTGTCGCCATGACACCGATCTCACTCAACTTAATCACCAACCAAAGTTCCCGCGTTTGGGCTATTTTTCATAACCCAATTTCCTTGTACGCTCATTATGCTCACTAATTACTTGTACACAGCAAGACTAAATGACTGTGATCCAACGTCCAGGGCTGTCCAGATGTGTTCCAAAACAGAGGCAAGGACGAAGTGTTTTATATGATGGAGAGGGTACTTGTCAGTATGTGAGGGGGGGGCGATTTATGTGCAGAAACTTCAACGGATGGAACAGAAGCACGTTGGTGAATTTACGAGACGGCTTATATTGATATTCCATATCCCGACTCTTTTCTCCCCGCTCAAATAATCCTCCTCTCGCTTTGTGGAGATCCTCCACCATGCCTGGGAGTGTGATACATAATTGTTTTTTTTATTTTATTATGTAGTGGTTGCCAGTGTTGAACTCAGGACTTACGACATCAGTTACTCCTCTGTCCAGTCTCTCTGGAAATGGAGGATGTATGTGTCCATCCTCATTTATGTCCTCTAAGAAACTTTCTTAGTCTCTGTCTTTTTCTCACTGTTTTATTTGTATTTATTTTACAACCTGTTTATGATTAGAAAGTGTGTGATGCTTCCCCTTGGAGGGACAATGAGTATGATACGTCTTTCTTTTAAGCTTTTATCTGTACTTGATAACTTACTGTATAATAAGTCTTCAGTCTCTCTCTCTCTCTCTGCAGGCAATCTGCATATATATCCCCATCTTGTTTGTTCTAACACACATCATATCTTCCTCGTCCTCTTCCCCTTCATTCCTCCTTTACTTAGGGGGCAGTTATTGAGGGGGGGGGGGGGGGGTAGACCCTCAATCAGTCATTTAGATCAGAACGGACAGAGCCTAATCAGTTACCCATGTATCCCATTAGCAGAGATGCTGACCAAGCATAAAGTGGTCAATGTCAGCATGTGCGTCCATGTGTTTGTGTGGAGGTTATTTATCTGTGTCTGCAGATTTAACAGTTCAACCATAGATCTTCAACTGTAACCTATACACGTGGTCAATTAATGTGTGTGTGTGTGTGTGTGTGTGTGTGTGTGTGTGTGTGTGTGTGTGTGTGTGTGTGTGTGTGTGTGTGTGTGTGTGTGTGTGTGTGTGTGTGTGTGTGTGTGTGTGTGTGTGTGTGTGTGTGTGTGTGTGTGTGTGTGTGTTTTAGGGACCTCACACTAAAATTCTTATATTGGTGAACACAACATCTGACATGATACCGACTCCCAGATAGAGAAAAACAGGCAGTATTAACAGTGTAGTGACGGATAGTGTAGCGTTCTGGCTAAAGTGTGTTTGGTGTCCGGGTTTAATCCGGGCTGAACCCACTCTGCCTTGCCTTGATCATCTTGAGTAGGCAACCTTCAGCAAAATGTCTTACGCCCACCTGCTCGTTAATAACCTGTCTTTGTATTCACTGTAAGTAATTTTGGATAAGTGAGATTAATTAAAATGAATAATTAATCCCCAGTTGACCCTCAAAATCAAAGGGAAATTCAGCAGAGACTTACACTGAATTTAAATGCGTGTCATTAGGCACAAGATGCATGGCTGATTAGTATTTGTTGGGAAAATACATATTAAATAAGTAAATATATGTGTTAAAAAGTCCAGAAATTAAAAATTGACTCGTTTTTAACGGCAAAACGCATGTGCAGACCAAAACCTTTTCTACCCCACCTCAAAGTTCTGTATCCCCCCCCCCCCCCCCCCCCCAAAGTAACGTCCGTCAGTGAGGCGATCTTCCAAGACTGTTACCTGTTGACAAGGTCCTACAGATAGACTTGTGTTTTTGAACATGTTCGCCCAACTTGAGACTGCCTTCAGCGTGACGGGGTAAGAGTCTGATGGGCACCCAAACTTAGAATAGAAACATCAAGAGCTAGAAAAAACAGTATCTTGTTCAGAGAGGGAGAGAGACAGAGAGAAAAGATGATGGAGGTTTTCAAAAAACAAAGTTGAGAGAGGTTTGAGATGAGGGAGGGAGACATTAAATCTAATTTCACATTGTCTCCGGGCCTTTGGCAGCACTCAAGATACAAAACCTTTTTTGCTCTAAAATGGATTTCAATATGAGGTGTGGAAGGATAGACGCTAAAGTCAAGAAAGTATGGACAAATTTGTCTGGGTAAAATTGATGTGAGAGACAGAGCAAAAGGGAATGAGAGAATGATTGAGAGAGAATGACAGGTAGAGACAGAGAGAGAATTAATTACAGAAAAGAGAGACAAAGGGAATGAGATAATTATAGAAGGAGAGATCAAGAGAGACAGACAGAGAGAGACACAGAGAGAAAATGGGGAGACAGAGAGAAACAGAGATTGGGAATGGAGAGAGAGCGGGAGAAAGACAGAATAATAGAGAGGAGAGAGTAGGGCAGAGAGAAAAGTAGAGAGAGAGAGTGGGACAGAGGGTAACAGAGAGAGGGACGGAGAGAGTAAGAGAGCGAGAGAGTGGGAGAAAATGAGACAGAGAGAATGTCCCAGAGGCCGACAGAGGGACAAATGGTTTCTTAAGAAGGCGCGGTAAATAGAGACAATCTAGAATGGATCTTTGTTCTAAATTCTATGTGTGTGTACGTGTGTGTGTGTGCGTGCATGAATTATTTTGCTTGCGCTCGTTGATGCTTTTAGCACGCATGTGTGTGCGCGTGCAGAGAGGAACGTCATCTGTCAAGCGATGCCAAGGCAGCCCTGCGGAGGGTGAAGCTCACTCCTCAGCAGCCACCACATTATTAAAACCGTGTTCTGAACATGTGCTATCCGAGTACAACAATTATTCAAGAATATTTCATTGGATTCAAAGTAAAAATGTTAAAGCGTAATTATTAAAATGTAAATGAGTTATACATCATAATACATACATAATACATCATACATATTCCAGGAAATGAGAGCAAAATAGAAGAAAATAAGAAAAAAGCCAACTGCCGCTGTTGATGACAAGTTATGTCCATAAAGCAACTGAACTGTCAAAGTCGTTCTTCAAGAAGGGGCTAACTATGAGGGATCATACCTATTCATAAGCCCAGCAGCACTTTTACATAA
>OLKM01001068.1:151300-176844 GCA_900291075.1 Melanogrammus aeglefinus
GCTGTAACAGGGACCTTCGGTATGAGCTAATGAGTGAAGCCGTTAACGACGCTCGTTTCACGGGCACTGATTTCACGGGCACTGATTTCACAAAGTCACACCGACTTTGTTAAATCAGTGCCCGGAATGGTAGTTGCGGGACTACCATTCCGTTATCTAATTTCTGGCATAGGCTGCGTGTATTCATCTTTTTGAAAAGGAAATTGTCATTTTGGCTCAATTTATTTTTCCCAAGGATTCACATTACCGGTAATGTGTGCAGAACTCATTGAATGAATCCCAATCATTGATGAATGAAGGGTATAAACTACCATTGAACAAGTCTGATGAATAAAGTCTCATTGTTAATTTTAGTTTTCAGTTATCACACTGGGCAGAGAAGGGACAGCTCCTTCCCAAAAGGTTGCCAATGCCAGGTCAGAGGAGATTGTGGAGAAGACAGTTGAGAGAAGGTGGAGAAGACAGTGGAGGAGGCAGTGGAGTGTAACACTGGTGCAAACAGGTGCTGCAACTGGATGTTGTCTTTACTGGTAGGAAAAGGGTCGGTACACGGGTTATCAGTTTGATGATCAGGCGCATCAAATCTGGAAGGGCGAATACAAAAGGCCTATTCGGGAAGAACAAGTAGAAATAAAAAAACAGGAACGGTAAATATCGCTAGTAGGAATGCTGGGACGTTTGTCAGAGAGGAACAAAGACGAACCGGCACAGAAGAAGGGAAACACACTGACTAAATACACTAGGAGGAACGACGTAATGAGAGACAGGTGAAAACAATCAACACAACATGGAGCGGTCACAGTGGAGAAGCAGTGCAGGAGGAAAAAGCAGGAAGCTTTCAGTGGAGCAGCCGCCTATAGCTTCACTTTTAAAAGTGAGTGCTCAACCAAGTGTCCATTCATCACACATTCACACACGCACGCACGCACACACACACACACACACGCACACACACACGCACACACACACACACACACACAAAATGTAGCTCAAAAGGGGCTGACTTGATTCCTTCCTTATTTGTCTTGTATTATCAGATTCCATTATCACATTACATTTTTTACTAATCAATTACGAACAATATGTTAAATTGCTGGACACTGTTCAGGATTAAACAATAATTCTGTGGGGTGAAGCTTCTCAAATGTCATGTCTTTCGAACCTATTCATTCTCATATAAACAGGGCAGGCAAAGGGATCCCGTGCCTACCTGCGTCCACTAAACACTCTCGGGGAAGGCACTCGTGACGCAACCTCGGGTAGTCCACGAGCTAGCCAGGGCCAGAGCCTTTAAGAAAGGCTAGAGATCTCGAGCCTCCCCTGCGTAGTATGTGATATCCACTCATTGACCTATAAGGATTATACTGTCAATCATCGCACCTCTGGAAAATGTTTATTTCGGCATTTGAAATTGTTGAAAAAAATTGAACTTAACTTCTGTTCCTTTTTAGCCATCATATTTGATATATTGCAGGGTAGGCTGTGCTTGATAGACAACACTGTTTGCATGATAATGTGTTGTTTGCAGGTCGTTGTTAAACCCAATGGAATGAGGCCTGCAAGCCTGTGTCTAGTCTAGAGCCATACCCCATCGTGCTGTCTGAGTGTATGTGTCTGTGTGCATGCGTGTGTGTGTGTGTGCATGTACAGTATGTGTGCTTCAGTTGATGTAGGTTTGTCTTTGGGTTGTTGTTGCATATCTTTTTCTGATGAGGCTGGGTTACATCGCCACAAACTGTGTCTGGTTTGTGTGTTTCCAACCTTTTCCTGACACCCCCATCGTCCCCCAACATGTAAGAATAAAAGATTTTAGGCCATATGAACTCTGTAGTGGGATGGTTTAAATAAAGTAAGATAGATGGAAGAAAACAGAACCTCTTTAAGATTCTTTACCTACTGAATAAAGATTTGCTGAAAAAAATATAACAAAACTAGTTTCCTTGAATCACCAAGAGTGACAATGAGTGTCAACACTTTAGCCTGAAGGATCACTTTAATAAAATGTTTAATTAAACTGGGGAAAAAAAGGACAGCAAACTTTCGCATTAAAATAGAGTAGAGGAGTGTTCTAAAAGAAAAAAAAAAGAAGCTATTTCAAAGTGCAAGCTTCACGCTGTGGTTTTATTTCCCACCAGGACACCGTAAATAGTATTACCTCTCTTACGCTCTCTCTCTCTCTAAGTGTGCGGGCCCTGCGGTGTTGATTTGCCGTGCTACGTTTCTGGTTGGCCGCGTATACTGTGCTATAGAAATAACTAAGGCAGGCCAGGTAGCGCTCCTGACAATCTGCATTTCAGCAGTTTTATCCAAAGTGCCGCGTTCTTCATTACCCCTTTGTCTCTCTGCTTCAGTTTTTTGGGATTTTATGCTCACACAAACACCCACATGCACACGCACAAACACCCACATACAAACACACAAACACAGTGAAACAGTGGGGGGGGGGGGCATGTAGGAGAGAGAGATAGAGAGGTGGTGGCGATACCAAACGATAGACAAAAAAGCAACACGGCAAGTCTTTGTAGATAAAAGGGAGTGCACAACATGTCAGCACAGCCTACATAAGCATATTCCCAACTTCCTCTCTTCTAACTAAGGGCAACCTTTAACTAGGAACAAGAAAAGATCAAAGAATATTTTTGTGTTATTTATTTTAATCATTTCACTTTCGTTCCACTTTATTATTCAATAAATGCAAATATTGCTGCAAACAATTACTTTACAAAT
The DNA here is from genome assembly GCA_900291075.1 of Melanogrammus aeglefinus. Lineage (NCBI taxonomy): Eukaryota > Metazoa > Chordata > Actinopteri > Gadiformes > Gadidae > Melanogrammus > Melanogrammus aeglefinus. Next base: position 154,028 of record OLKM01001068.1, read on the forward strand.
TTGAGAAATGTCTTGTGTTTGAATCAATACAAACTTGTTTGAAGGAAATAGTACACTTACAGTATGTATGTACATGAAGTGGCATAGCAAATAATTAGCAAGAACATCAACAAAATAGATTAAGGCAGAAAGCATCTTAAATTAAGTATTCCCAAAGTCAAACAAGGTCGAGTCAATGCCAACCTTTAAAGCGTTTGCTGGCCCATCACAGTGAATATGTGCTTGATATCTGCTGAATGGTTAAAATTAAAACTAAGTTAAAGTAAAAGAAACGTCAGAGAAGAAAAAGAAAAAAGTTCAATTAACTTTAATTTGCTTACAGAGAAGCGTAGCACAATTACTGTTTTTGAGTGTTCACGTCCTGATAAGAGTGAGAGTGTGTTAGAATATGGCCCCTCAACTGTAAGCAACAGTGAACTTATCGAGCTGTTACTTGTTGAACTGATCATCTTTGAATTTCTTTAACTTGTTGGCTTCCATCAAGTGCAATGTTGAAAAAAAGTATAGCGAAAGTTATGATGTACAAAAATAAATCATGCCAACTATAGCAACAAGCATAGTTCACTGGGTAAGCTATGTTGGTTACAACATTAGCTGCATGAATTGGGCTCCGGCCAATAAGCCTTCAATGTAGAGGAGGAGCTAGAACCTCGATTTATACTTGAACATGTTTGTGATTATTTTCAGTTCCATGAAACCCTGGTTTGTTACAGAAAACGACCAACAACCTCAACTCCACCCATGTATGCATTTACAGGTGATCCAAAACGGCATGTTCATCTTGGTGAGAGACACAACTTTGTATAGCACAGAAAGTAACAACAAATGATAATTAGTTTGTCACAGATTAGTCCTAAATACAATATACATTATAGTATACCAATATTTCTACAGTGCATTTTCATCCGTCTATAAAGGAATCTACTCTCTATATAACATAGTTCACAATCACAAGGGTTTGTTTCAGTTTTGCAAACTCAGTGAGATTGCATCATATAAGGCCATTTGTGAGAGGATAGTCCGTGGAGAACACATTGGCAAAAGTACTGATGCAGTACAAGAACAGACATTGTCTAGAATATTACAATACATACGAATTAAGTGTTTTACAAAAATACAGCATGGGTAAAACAGGTCAGAAAACCCTCCTTTGCTATCTCTATTTTTGTATGGGGTGTGTGTGGGCATGTCGTGTGTGGAACTTAATGCGCGCGCGCACACGCACACGCACACGCACACGCACACACACACACTGAAACCACAAATCTGGTTTTAAATAGCACCCAATCAACATAAAAGTTATAGTTATTTGTATTTTACAGCATGCACCATTCTGTGTAAGATTTAAGTTCATGAACGAAAACACTATTGTGCTATTTTTTCTTTCCTTTTTTACATTCAGGAGAATTAAATTGCATAATCAGTATTAATTAAGTAAGACCATGAGCTTTAAATGATGGCATGCTAAAAATATATTCTGGTTGCAAAAGCTTGATGCTCATAAAACTAAATCCTTCTGCTTCACAAACAATTAACTTCGCTGTCATTTGAATTATCGGGATAATTTACCAAAATGCAAACGAATAAGCATGAAAAAAACAAATGATACATATGATCAAAAGTTTTGCAGGTTAATAACTTAGTAAATGAATGTACCAAATTATAAAATGTCTCTCGCTAAATTGGATTCCTTTCCATAATACGTTAGTAATTATGTATTGTTTGTGATACATTCACTGTTAATGAAGATAAAATACAACACAAGTTAAACACAGAGTTTCCCACTCTTATGGCTACATTGTAAAACTGCACTGTGTGACTGTGGCAGCTATTGTCAACAACCCAGTATTGATACCCCATGAACCCATTGAGGACTTTGGTGTTCTCCTTTGTAAACTTTGTGTGTTAAAGCTGTTGGATGTCATTTGACTGACAGTGGGAGGAAAGTGCAAATAGGCAGAAATATATCAAGCCTCCAGAACCGGTCCGTTGGGGAGCAATTGTGGATAACAAACCAACTGACAAGAGTCCTAATTGTAGATTATCAATCAATAGCTGAAAATTTGACTTATAATCACACAGACCACACATATTTCTCCCTGTCTGCATTTACAACTTGCCAAGGATAAGTCCTTGTCTTAGGCAATCATCAAGAGTGCTGGCGCTGCTGCATTTCTAACAAGATGAGCTGTTTTTTTCGTGAAAGGAAATTAGAAGAGGTTAATGGCGCTGTATTGAAATGTCTGAATGTGACCTGGAGTTTTGGGGCCCTTTCAAACTCCAACATGAATCATTTCCGTAAAGTCACTACTAATTAATCTTATTAAGGACCATAGAACCTGCCTGAAAAGTATAATTCGAGGGCATGACATTGCTTTACTCAAAGCTACAGAGCTAACTATTATGATTCAAGGTTTTATATTCTCCTGCATGTGTTCCTGTACAGAAGACCTGAAAGGGACTGTCCATATACGGGTGGTACTCCATAAGTGATGGCAGTGGAACCATTCTCTCTTCTGCTAGAAACAAACTAGTGAGATTCGTTGACATAGAATGGTCGCATAGTTTTGTCTGGCACTCCTCAATTTTGGGAATTAAGATTTACAGTTATAATAACACAAGAAACAGGTCCAATTTGACCTTAATACAGGGGAAAACATGTAATTTTACTTACCTTCTGTATGAGACACAAATTATTAACATTGATTGGCCGAGATGGTTGACAAGACAGCGAATCACAGGCCTTCTCCGAGGACCCCATTGACTGTTGCAAGTGCTGCTCCCTTACAAGCATGAATCCCATCCCATCTGCAGGTCTGACATGTTGAGGAAATCTGAGGAGAAGACGCTTACGGGCGTGGGCGGGGCCAACGGAGCCAAGTCGGTAGGGAGCATGTCCTCGCTCAGCCCCTCCCCCGTGCCCATTGTGAGATCCAGCCACTCCATCACGTCCACCATCTGACCCCGGCGAGTCGGGCCAGGGTGGGGGTCCGCCAGGCAGCCGTGGAGGTCAAAGGTGTCCATGGGGGAGGGCGGGTGCTCCAGCAGGCTGGAGGAGCTCAGCAGTTGGCTGTGGAGGTCGTCAATCAAGGTCAGCGGGCTGCCAGGCTCCGCCCCCAGCAGGGGGGTCCCCGTGGCGCTCTCCAGGAAGTCCTCCAAGCGCCCGCTGCTGTGGAAGGCTCCCCGCTCCTCCTCCTCCTCCTCCTCCTCCTCCTCCTCTTTTCCCACCACTGTTTCCTCTTTGATGGTGATGGAGGAGGTGATGGGGGTTGTGTTGGAGGCTGGTCCAGGCACCTCTTGGGGACATAAGGTCGGATGTTGCCGGGTGTTAAGATAAGATAACACTTTGTTTATCGCATGTGGGAAATGAAGGTGGTCCAAGGGTGGTGTTGAGGTAGGAGAGGACAGCTCCTGCTGAAGGGGGGAGAGAGGAGGAGGAATAGATGGAAGGGGGGTGCTGGGGTGTAGGCCATCCAGGGAGGGGTCTGGAGAGGGTTTGAAGGAGGATGATATTTCTGAAAATAAAATTAAAATAATAATAATTAGCAAATAATATCCCGAATTCTTTTTTTTTTCGAGCTACAAAATTGAATTCACCCTCACCTCCGGTTTGAAACAGGATGTCAAAGAGGTCATCTGGGTTTTCCTACAATGCAGGAATCAAGGTGTGAGTGCCGGATACATGATAAAAGGTACGGGTGGGTAGGATAAGCAGAGAGATGGACACCTACTCTGTAACCAGGAGAGGAGGCTGGCGTCCTCAGAGAGGCTGGAGACAGAGGGCTGAACAAGAGGCTGTGGTCCAGGACTGAGAACACCTCCTCCTCCTCCTCCTGGAGCGGATCAGTGAAGACGAGACGAGTTGAGAGGAGAGGAGAGAAGATTATAGGAGAGGAGAAAAGATTATAGGAGAGGAGAGAAGATTAAAGGAAAGGCGAGGAGAGGCGAGTGGAGCAGAGGAGAGAATATGCGAGAAGGAGGGAGGAGAGGAGATTATAGGAGAGGAGAGAGTAGGGGAGGGGAGGAGAGAATATGCGAGAAGAGGGGAGGAGAGGAGAGGAGAGGAGAGGAGAGGAGAGGAGAGGAGAGAGAGAGGAGAGGAGAGGAGAGGAGAGGAGAGGAGAGGAGAGGAGAGGAGAGGAGAGGAGATGACAAAAACAGAGAAGAGATTAATCAAATAAGTTTCCTCATTGTGGTGATCATTGTTTTTGTAACTGTGGAACGCATACCGTTTTTACCGAGGGTAACAACGCGTCTTTCCCCAAAGTCTCATTGTCAAAGAATGATGACAAGGAATTGATGCCCTGCTGCGATTGGTCGATTGCAACTTCAGGCCCCGCGTCCTATTTAAAACAAACCAATCATAAAAGATAATAAGTTACAATACAAGACAAAGTTACCTTGGAAGGAGCATATACAAGAAGGAGTTGTTTGCAGACAAAAAATTTTTTATCAAACCTTTCTGTTTGGTACTTTTAAAGTCCCTGGGTATGTCCTGTCTTCTGATTGGTTGTGAGGACAATCTGGCTGAGGAGCTAACTGGCTAGGGAGCAATGATGTAGCTTGAAGTCCCTAAAAAAAAAAGGGATAAAAATTGCTCTAAGACAATCATCTCCCCAATTATAAAACAGTAAGTACACAAACAGTAAGTATGTGTACCTTTGGAGTGTTTTGTGTGGATGCAATGTTTTCTGATGGGCTGGTCTTTTGTAACTCGGACACATGATTGGTCAGTGCAACCAGGAAGTGGTTTCCGTTGCCGTCGGTAAGCAGGGCCGGGGCAACGACCGTATTCAGGTAGTCCAGGTTGAAGGAGGTGGCGGAGCCATTCTGCTGGTTGAGGAGAAGTTGAGAACCCTTAAGAGAAAACACAATTTTCAGTTACGGCATCCATGTTTCTCCAATAGACACGATTTAAGCGTTGACGGTTGTCGTTCTCTTTCTTCTTTGTTTTCGATAAATTTAATCATTGGGAAAGTAGGTTAAGTATCTTGTTCAAGGATGACTACAGGAATACTTTGGGGTACAGACCCAGAACCATTCTTCCAGTTTGGGAATTCAACACCCTAACCACTAGAATAGCCTGCTCCAGGTGTTAGACCAATACTCTCAAATCTACCACAGTCACAAAATCTGGGTAATCGATCTGTTTTTGTTGTGTGGGGGGAGCCTCAGCGAACCTGATTTTCCTGCTGGGGCGTCTGTTGCATCAGTGTTTGCTGCTGCTTGGCATGCAGCAACTGTTGAACCTTGGCTTGGATGGGGCTCTGGTGGCAGAGCGGCACCGCTGTCTGCTGCGTCGGCTGCTGCTGTTTGCAACTCTGCGGCATCACTGACTGCTGATGCCTCAGGGGCACCTGTTGCCTCGGCTGGGTTTGGCTCTGCTTGGCCTGTGGCTGCTGCTGTGATTGAGAAAGTTGCTGTTGCTGTTGCTGTTGCTGCTTGTTTGAGCTGCTGCTTGTGGGACTTCTTCTTCCTCTGCTGGGAGCGCTGCTGGAGGTTTTGCTGGTTCTGTTGGCCGGGGTTCTGAAGCAGGTGCTGCTGGGTCTGATGGTTCTTTGGCTGTAAGAGGAGCTTCTGAATAGCCCTCTGCTGGGCAAGCTGGAGCGCTGCCTGCTGCAGACGTATATGCTGCCCAGGCCCGTTGGCGTGGTTTCCCGACCTATCCGGGGGGCCTCCAAGTCCCGGGGGACCCCCAGGTCCCAGGGTGGGGAAGCCAGGGAGGGACAGCCCCGCGGGACACGGCGGTTGCTGCGTCTCCATGACTTCCGTCACCGCCGTGCTTTCCTGCTTGACCGCCATGTTGTGCGGCGTCGCGTAGGGAAGCCCTGACCTCAGGGGCTGGTGGTCTGGCGGGGAAGCGAGGCAGACTGGGGAGGTCTCGCCGGGCTCCTTCTTGATATGGATGAGGACCTTAGCTTCTGGAATCTTTGCTCTACCTCCACCCCCACCCCCACCGCCACCTAGTCGGCCTCCTCGGTTGCCCTGCTCCAACTGCATCCTGAGCAGCTCCACCAGCCTCTGCTTCTGATTCAGCATCCGCGTCAGCATTTCAATCTGCCGGTCCTTGTCCCGCAGCATCCTGTCCCGGTCCTCACAGGGCGACGCGGTTGCCCCGTTCCCCATCGCACTCTGAGCGCCCGCACCACTGCTAGCAGGATTAGGAGTGCTGATTGACGTGGGGATGGTGGCGGCCGCCATGGTCCCGCTGGGAGGAGAGAACACTGCATTGGAGTCGGTGGGGGAGTACACAAAGAGCTTCTGGGTGGAGTAGGCCATAGGGAGACAGGAAGTGGGTTCTTCTTTGATGGTGGCGACGGGAGCATGGGTGTGGAGGCACCGCTGCACTGGAGGGGACCTCGCCTAAAGGGGGGGCGGGGGGGGGGGGGGGGTGGCAAAGAGAGAGACAGAAGGGATTGGGAAGAAAAAATAAAATAAAATAAAAAAATAATAAAATATTTGGAAGTGATATGAGGGTCTAAATTGTCAGTTTCAGTTCAGTTTGCAAGAGATAAAAAATGTAACTTTATTCATCCCTGAGGGGAACTTCAGGATGATGAAATAGAGGCCCACAGCTTTGTATGTGAGAGGCAAAATGTTAAGGAAATCTTATGGCCGTGCTTTGATAATTACAAGGAAAGACAAACGTTGACAGAGGATTCACTGGACCAGCATATAAGCAAGATGTCAGTTTTGTTTAATGAGGTTGAAAATATGAACATGGAGGAAGATGAAGGGAAAATGACTTAATGGGCCATTCAGTTTAACAGGCTAGACACTGGTGTAAGTGTCTAATAATGACGTACCGACGCACTGATCCATGACTATGGAGTGAAATGAAGCAAACGTCATCTGTGTTGCAACTAAAAAAACTTAGAACTTAAAACACAAACTGCAAACACAAGTTTGGCACTGCAGTTGATTGATTGGACACCAATTTTCAAGTTCAAAAAACTGATTTCATGCAAATCAGCATGAAAGAAATTGCAATTTCCATGCAATTTTATTTTTTTTCAGGTTTCATGCAAAAAGGGAAAGTGTTAGCTCCAAGTGTGAGTGCACCCATACATGGATGTATCTACAAGACCCAATATCCACTAACCATCTCGTCCAGCCCATTGGTGGTGGTGTTGGTGTAGTCGTTCTCTGGACTCATGGCAGACGGAGAGCCGGCGTGAGGTGATGGAGAAACAGGAGAGGAGGGGTGGAGACAGCCAAAGGTCATGCCTTGCTGTGGTGGTGGTGGTGGTGGTGGTGGAAGTGGAAGTGGTGGTAGTGGGGTCGCAGTGTGGCTGAGTGAGGGGCTGGTGCTAGAGCCTGGGTCAGTCCAATGAGCTGGGTACATGAGAACATTATCAGTGCATTACAAGGGGGATAGCATGAAGCTAGCTAGCATGGCAAGGGGTTGTACATTTGTTTGCATGCTGCATTTGGAGCTCAAGTTTTCTACAAAGTACATTTTTGACGATAAATTCAAAAACATTATGTTACGTCCCTCCTGACGCAACCTTGTGTTTTGGTTAACGTTTCGGGTACTAAAAAATTAATTTAAGTGTAAAGTAAAAAATGGAATTGCTATGCTTGATAGATGGGTGAACAGCACTATGGTCAGAGCAGAATCTCCTTCTAAACCAGCCACCTCTCAAGCCATTATACTGCTGTGGTTTCAACTCTGGTGAATTGTTTAACATTACAGAAGCAAAGATATTACAACTAAACCAAAAATATCAATAATAACTTAACCAGAAAAGCAGGCCCATATCAGCACGGCTGGGTTTAACTGGATGATTACACTGGGGGAGTGTTACACGCACCAGGTAGCAACAATGTAATTAGACACCTCAATGAGGTCTAATCTTCTGCAATTATACCTGCTGCAGGAGACGGATGGATGTGTCCCTGCTGCGATGGGGGTGGTGGTGGTGTAGGGTTACCAAGAGCTCCTCCACCCACGCCCCGGGCCTCTGGCTCTGCGGCTCCCCCTGCTGGCAGGAGTGAGGAGGGGGAGGAGACGGTGATGGTGATGGTGGCGGAGGGGGTGCCCGTGACCATGCCCCCACCCATGCCTGCTGCGGTGTGCAGCTCCTGATAGGCCTTGAGACGCTCGATGAGGTCGCTCTTAGTGCCCGAGACGGTCAGATGACGCTGCTTCAGCTCCGCTTTCAGCTCCGCCACCTGTGACAGACAGACAGACAGACAGACAGACAGACAGACAGACAGACAGACAGACAGACAGACAGACAGACAGACAGACAGACAGACAGACAGACAGACAGAGATATAGAGAGAGAGAGAGAGAGAGAGAGAGAGAGAGAGAGAGAGAGAGAGAGAGAGAGAGAGAGAGAGAGAGAGAGAGAGAGAGAGAGAGAGAGAGAGAGAGAGAGAGAGAGAGAGAGAGAGAGAGAGAGAGAGAGAGGAAATAAATAGCGAGTGAGGAAATAAAAGCAGGGAGAGAGGTGACGAGAGAGGGAGAGGCATGGAGACAAAAAGGAGAAAGCGGGTTGAACACAAAGCATAGACAACAATGGGTAAAGGGAAGTGAAGGAGGAGCGAATAAAAATATCTTTAAATATAGAAAGGAAGGAAAAGGAAGCAGACTGTAGACAGAGCAACAACACAGATAATCCATCAACATCTCTGTGTGTCAGCTCTGGGTAGACAGGTCATTTGTCAACGTGCGCACAACTCAGTGGAGTGGCAGTTCTGGTATCAAACAGTCAAGTCCTAGCCACCAATGAAATAAAGGCAGGGTTCTTACCTCGCCCACGTATTAGAGCATTGAGATTTATATTCAGATGTGTCAAGGGGAACAGATCCCTCTGACCCAATGAAATTTGTTGCCTCACAAATGTCCACAAGCAGCCATTCGATTTGCTTGGTATCTGAATATTCCCCGCCATTGCGGAATTGAAGTCATCTTAAATCTCCCTAAGAGAAATATCCTTTGTCATTAAGTATGACAACACCATGCGCTGTGTCTCTGCCATTTCAAATGCAGATTATCACCTCCAATATCAACAAGTCATCAACTGACAAGTCGGCACTCTGATGTTCCATTTCTGGAGGTAATCGATCGAGCAAAAAGCACTTCCATTGGTTGCTCCAACATCAACAGTTTACTTTGATTGTTCTCAGCCTCATTTATAAATTGCTTTGGTTAAAATACTATGCTCAATTAAATCAAATGTCTAATTAAATAAATTACATTTATAAATATAAATGTGCATTTCAGAGAGAGGACAGTCTGTCTGGATGATGTCATCTCACAAACTTTGGCGACACAAAAGGAGAAAAATGTCACAAAGGCCGGTGGATAACTAGAGGAGAAGTGCTGACCTTCATCTCATCCAGGTGGGAGGGCAGAGCCTGGGGCATGGTCTCCCCAGCCGAGGCAGCCCTCTGGTGGGTCAGAGTGCTCTGGCTGGCAGTGGGAGCACTGGGGTTTCTGGGTGGGGTTGAGGGGGCGGTAGCAGAGGTGGTGATGATGGCGGAGGAGGAAGAGGAGGAAGAAGAGGAGGTGGCCGGGGGTGACTGGTGATCCCTGCACGGAGACAGATTTAAGGGGGGGGGGGGGGGGAGACGATATTGTCAGTGCTTCTGTGCTATTACATATGCGTGCCCACACACAGATACATAAACACCACCGCCTGCCCTCCAAAAAAGGCATGAAGGTATCAAGAACATACCTGTACATCCCCAGTCCCCTTCCCTCACTTTCCCTTCCACTCCAATCGCCCTTCAATACACTCCTCTTACCCCCTGCCATCCATCCCCTCACCCCAATCCACTCCTCTCACCCTGCCATCCATTCTCCTCATCCCTCCTCGACAACCCTCGCCCAGCCATCCAATCCACTATAAAGACTAATTAACAATTATAATTCGGCCTCATGGGCTATTGAGTCATAGCCCATGAGGGCGAGAGGGATAATTGTTTTAGTAAAATTCAACTCTAGTAGGGCAGTAAAAACATGAAGACATATCCAGAAAATAATTTGAGCTTATAAAATCGTCAGAAACTTCATCAAATACGAAGCAGCCCCCATTGTTTTTGTTTACAAAGTCAAGTGTTTTTCGCTACTAGTAGGCTATAATTTATTATAGCCTACTAGTAGCTCAACCAATCAAAACGCAGCATTAGTGATAGCCCACTAGTTGAATTTTACTAATGCAGGATAGTGTAATGGCTCTGGTGTTGGACCCCAAGTCAAATGACCTGGGTTTGCCCCCCCCCCCATGTCTGAATTTACCTGTAAGAAGCCCCATCCCACCAAATTCTTGTTAATGACATGCATCTAAAAACTGATTCCCTATTCTGCGTCCCGTTGCATCACATGTACGTCAACTTGCCTGTACATGCGCTTAAAATGATCAGGCAGAAAATGACCTCATCGTTTAGGAGGGAAAGTGTTTGCGATAGTGTTCGCTATTGAAATTTGATGCTTGCTGATGTTTTGGTTTGGACAGAGAAAACAACATATTCATTCGGCAGCATTTCCAACCCCAAAGACATGTTTAGACGCATTAGACTTAGCCGAGGTCCCTTTGGATCAACTGTGTCAATAACTCCATGGTAAATAACAAACTAGGGACTGACTTGGGCCTGGCAGGCAGGATGGTGGCGTAGTTGACGCTGTTGGTGTTATGGTTCTGCTGCTGCTGCAGTTTCTGCTGGAGCTTCTGCTGGCTGAGAATCTGCAGCTGTAGGAAGAGCTGCTGTTGCTGGAGCAGCTTGGCGTAGGACGAGTCCAGCTGGGGGGGAGCCGGGGCCTCCTTGCTGCCCCTCTGGTCCGGCGGGACGTACTGGTGGTACTTCAGCTTCCGGATCTGGAGACGAGTGAAGGTTAAATGAACGTCATTAATTCCAGATGGTACACTCAGGAGGTTTACAGAAGAGAACTTTAGTCAATTGTAAGGCCCAATCCCATTTCTACCCCTTCCCCTTGTTTTGAAGGGGTAAGGGTAAGGGGTAAGGGGAAGGCGTAAGGGGTAGAAATGGGATTGGGCCTAAATCTTTCCCGACGGCGGATTTTGGTGGGGGGGGGGGATATTTTGGGTGGTGGGGGTTAGTTTTCTGTGTGTCTTATTGATCTGGTCATGTTTTATGAAGGATGAAAATGCAGATATTTTACTTAAGTCTTTAAAATAAAGATGAAACATAGGTGACACAAGACTCCAAAGGCTCTTTATTGGCCCTTGGGAGACATGGAAGAGACCTTGGGCTGGTCCTTGAGCTTCTTGGGTCTGTAGGCCGAAGAGGTCATCTTATGCTGGGACTGGAGGAGAAGAGAGGGATGAAGACATTGGGTTTATTGCATGGTATTGACATCTGTCTTGCTATAAAAAGAACAGAACAACAGCCCTAGGTCCACAGTGCACACTTACTGATTAAGCTTTGGCTACATTTGAAATGTGGTGCTTAAACTCTTGCAGCAAGGGAAATCATATTTTTGGAAACAAACCCAAGGCTATGGGTAGGTCATTCTGTCCAAATCTCATTAGAAACTCTTGACAGGCTTGCCATGATGTGATTGGATGGCTGACCTTCATTGATGTTGGACTGGGATCTCTGTGAGAAGGCAGCGCTGCCGTTTCATTGGTCAGATTCGTGGTGGAGGCGGGTTTGGTCGGGATAGAAGAGGCCGATGGCGGGACCTGATTGAGGAACTGGAAAGGACATTTTTTTTGTCAGAATGGATGAAGCCCACTTTAAATATTCAGTCTCACAAAATAAGCTAATCAATAAGAATAAAAAAGTAGTAGTATTAGAAAAGGCATTCTTAGTATTGCCAGAGGTAGTAGAAGTAGTTACAACTACAAACAGTATTATTAATAGTTATTCATATTATTAATAGTTATAAATAAAACAAAATAAACGTCCTATTGGGATCGTTCTGTGTCAAATTACCTCCACCCAGAATAACAAACTATGAGTCGCCTACATACTTTCTGCTGGCTAACAATGGGTTCTAGCTCGGCCAGGGTGGTAGGCCTGTGTCTTGGCTGGTGGATGTGGTACCTGCGTGGGGGAGGGTGTAAGGCTTCCCAGGGGAGACAGCAGAGGTCCCGGAGCCTCGGGAAGATCCTGGGAGCAGAGCGGCTCCGGGGAGAGACTGTCACTACTGTCGTCGTCGAAGGATGAGCTCTCGCCCGACGCCTTGGGGAAGTCTGTCCGCCATGGAGAAAGGAAGCAGAGGAAGGAGAGGATGAGAGGTGGACAAAAGGTGAGGAACACTTTCACTCGTAGTCACAACATACAGTAAATGCAGTGTTTTTTTTTTAACCCTAAACGAGTGTGTACCCTCATGTATAACACCCACATACGCACACAAACACCATTGGATCTTTTACCAGACACTTTTATCCAAAGCTGCTTGGCGTGAATCAAGATACAAGTCATTGAGGAACAGGTAAGGTTTTGGGAGCTCATGTTCCAAGGAAGCCTACAGGTAGACTGCGGACAAGGGGTAATTGAACACAGATCCTTTTTGACCAGGAGTGTCAGTTGAACAACATGGCCACTGACCGCTCCCCTCACCCCTCCCTCCTCACAAGAACATCTAACGTTCAATAGCAGGACCTTCAGTCCCCCTGAGAGGAAACTAAAGCAGCCACCTCACACATGAATTCCTGCCTTACCTGTGGAGTGTGAATTGTGGCACCTGTTTCTAGCATTTATTTCTGTGTGAGTTACTGCTGGCCGGTAATCTGCCATCAGCAGGAGATGATGAACACACAACATGGGGCTGATTAAACATCCTCACCACCCATAATGTGGAGCCGTCTCCACCACTGAGACGGGCCGCTCTGGGCCCTGGCCCACGTGTCAAGGTCTTAATTCTGTGTGCGCGCACACACACACACACACACACACACACACACACACACACACACACACACACACACACACACACACACACACACACACACACACACACACACACACACACACACACACTAGCCTTGCCTCTGTTGGGGTTTGCCTGCTTATCTATTTCTGAATTCTGCATAGTCAAACACACACACACACACACACACACACACACACACACACACACACACACACACACACACACACACACACACACACACACACACACACACACACACACACACACACACACACTCGCACACCCCTCCAAAACACACACACAAACAAAAAAGGTTTTATGTCTATTGTGCATGCATACAGTTCAAAGCATGTGTACATTACAAGTCTGCATGTTTGTTATTTATACCTTTTTGACTTCCAGAAATAATATATTATTATTATTTATTAGTATGTGTTGCCTACTACTGTATGCCTCTATGCCATGCCCATGTTCATGTGTATAAGTCTATATACATGGAAATATTTACGTTCATACTATAAAAACACATATGTACATGAATACAAACATATACTGTACATATATGTATACAGTTATATACATAAATATATGCATACATGTATTGTATTGCCACTAGTCAACACACAGTGCCCTAATGAATTCTCTGAGGCTTTAATGAAATTGCTGTTATTATTGTTGGCCAGGAAATGATCCTCCTCAGACACTGTACCTCTATTGAATCTGAGCTTTCACACCGCTACACATCCATCAAGCAGACATCTTGATTGATGTGGGCAGACATCTTGTCTCTAAAGTCATAATCTTACATCTGAGGGGAAGGGGCGGCAAAAAGAAACAAATCATTGTTCATACATAGTAAGATGACCACCAGGCTTGGTATTTTGCCAGTCTAGTCTCTCTTCCTTAATCCTCTTCTTCCCCATCTCCCTCCCATCGCTTCGGGGAAGTTATATTTTATCCATTTGACATTTGCCCGTTCATTTGAAGGACATAATGGGGTTTTAATGAAATTACAAGCACACATCCCCTGGTGAGTACGTAGGGGTCAATTCTTATATCAGGGTTATGAAGCCAAACTGGCATTTCTACTAAAAGACAGCTGACTATTTCAGAACTTGGTTCTCCATAGCAATTATTATCTAATCCTTTTGACACATTAAACCTTTATAATGTTTATGGTGTCTGTTCAGGATGTAAATGAGATCTAAGATTCAGTCAGAAGAAGCATATTGCAGGAAGTGAAATATTAAAACATTGTTGTGCTTCTTGTTGCTGCAAGCTTGTTGTAGTGGCAATATCAAAGGGATTCACAACGCTAGCAATAACAATGTCAGCAGGAAGGGGTTGACGTGGTGGGCTGGGGTTTGAGACTCCCAACCGAAACGTACTGGACTCAATAATCGAGGACAATAGTCTATCTGTAGGCATCCTTGAGCAAGATACCCCGTATGCCTGCTCCTAAATAATGTATACGACTTCAAAGCCTGCTTAAATGAATACAATAGCAGTCAATGATGAACACGCTCACATAGCGTGTAACGGCAATAGCTGTTATTATTCCCCCAGGTTCCCCTATCTCCTCCGCCGGGGTGTCAGTACTCGCCTATGATGGCCCGCTTGATGCTGGAGTGGACGGGTAGGATGTTCTTGTGGATGAGCTCCATAGGCCCAGGACGGTGGGAGAGCTTGACGTTGAGGTCATCGGCCAGGCGCGCCCTTTTCAGCTGCAGCTGCGTGGCTTGCAGGCAGGGCTCCGCACGTGTCTCTGCATTGGAAAACATGGGAGACGGCGGGCATGTTAAAGGGCCCCTAATTTACCCTACCAGGTGTGACGTTGAGCCATTTTGAAAGCTACGCTAGGGTGACATGTTGGGGTGTTACCTGTTTCATGGTTAAAGATGCCTGAAATTCAAGATTTTCGGTCACTCATGACTGTGAGATGTCTACTCATCGTCTGAATCCCATAATCAATTTGAAAGCTATCCAGAACAGCCTACATGTTGGAACTGTCCATTGGCTAGGCTTGTCTATCCTACTGTTACGCCATAGTAGACTCCCCCATGAGATCCCATGAGACCAGCAAAAGAAAGCGACTATGATATCTGTAGCTCTAAGTGGAGAGGGGAGTTGTTGCGTCATTTGGGATCGCTAATGAAGTGTTTAGCAGACACATCTATCCCAAGCGACTTACCGGCAAGGCTGAGAACAATTAAAAAGGCATACAATAGAGTATGAGATGCACATTGTCCTATGAAAGGGGTTGATGTAGTGGCCCATTGTGGAGGATGGAGGGCCCTGTATGTGTGTGTGTGTGTGTGTGTGTGTGTGTGTGTGTGTGTGTGTGTGTGTGTGTGTGTGTGTGTGTGTGTGTGTGTGTGTGTGTGTGTGTGTGTGTGTGTGTGTGTGTGTGTGTGTGTGTGTGTGTGTGTGTGTGTGTGTGTGTGTGTGTGGGAGACTTACGCTCCAGGATGTGCATCCTGATTAGCTCTGATCGCTCTGGGCGGCAGCGGAACTTGGTCTTCAGGTAGTCCTCCGTCTGTGGACCAGATCCCGGAATGCCAGTTATCATTCCATATTCATTGCATCAAAAGCAGTCAATTCAAACAGAATCTCAAGGGGTCAGTAGAAAAAAAAAAGAGTTGTGTTGCTTCAATGTCAGATGACCGTGACACTAATGCTATCTTTCAACTGCTTCAATCAACTAAAGTGTATATGGCCATGTTGCGTTCAGTATATATTAAATATAAAGGTAAATAGCTTTTTAGGTGAGGTGAGGAGGAAGTTTGCAAATTCCTGCAGTTTTCAACGTCATTAACACATTTTTTTACGATTTTTGTGATGTATCTGTAAGCACACAAACACGCTTTTCCAGTCATGTGGGGAATCAGCATCATTCCCATGATGTTGATAAATTGGTACACTAATGCCATACCACGGCTTGTCCTCTGCCAACCCTACCAAACCCAGACCTTTTATGGATTCAAAATATGTTGTTGTAATAAATGCCAACGCACTGAGACTCGTTGGAATCGGTTGGTTTGGTTCCATGAAATCTTTTGATCCACTGAGATGGTCAAGCATCTCATACATTAGTATGCCAATATCGTCAACGGCAAAAAAGGAAGCAAATTCCTGTTTCAAGGGGCGATTCTGGCCACATTGAACTCACACTTAATGACTTACATTATAAATGGCTTTATTTCAAAGATCTCTTCCATCCCGGCACTCTCGCTTTCATTATAAGATGTGAGAGATTAACATCTAAGATTTGTCTGCTGAAGAATATTAATGAATAGTATTGAAGAATATTTGAAGAAGGTATATATTTTACCATATAGGGATTATTTGATACCATACATGACATATGCTAAGAATGCTGCATACATTTGTTACATGTTTGGTGTCTTCTTATCATGGTTAATATTGGGGGGGGATATGCTTTGGGGAAGGTTAGAGTACTCACGCGGGCTCGCTCCAGGCTTCTCCTGTGTTCATGGAAGGCTGCTGAACCTTTCAATGCTGGAAGACATGAAGTCGGAACACACTGAGGTTAAAATACAGTATATGATATGTTGATAGATGGTCCGAGAGAGAGAGAGAGAGAGAGAGAGAGAGAGAGAGAGAGAGAGAGAGAGAGAGAGAGAGAGAGAGAGAGAGAGAGAGAGAGAGAGAGAGAGAGAGAGAGAGAGAGAGAGAGAGAGAGAGAGAGAGAGAGAGAGAGAGAGAGAGAGGCTCAACAATAAGGATTGCCCGACGTCCCGGGGCAAGTAAAACGCCACGTTGGGCAAGTAACTATGACAACCCGCTTGCCCGTTCGGACAAGTGGAGGACTCGAAGCAAAAAAAATAAATAATAAATAATAATAATAATTATTTGAATGTGGCTTCGGCCAATCAAAATCGAGATCGCGAGACTCCCGGCAGGAAGCGGGCCCGCCGCAGTCAGTTGATGAAGAACTAGGAGATGGCTGCGTACGAGCTCAAGCGTAAGCAAACTTTTCAAGCATCCTGGAAGAAGGAGTTCCCCTGGGTTATACTCAAGGATGTGGAGGAATCACCAACTAGGTTCTGCAAGGTTTGCCTTAAGTTCCCGTCAACGGCGGGTAAAAGCGGTTTGTTTTTTAAAGGAACGTTAAGCATCAGAAAGCAGATGCTTTAGTCTCACAATAAGAGCAAGCAGCATCTTGCTTGCATGGCAGCTAAGCGGGCTGCTGATAACCCGTCCTCCGCTTCAGTGCACTGCAACGCATTAAAACTGACTGGCGTAGCAGCCTTTCAGTTGATATGCTGTGGAATCTGCTATACATTAACATCGAGGGGCCAGCAGTTGCCAACTTCAAAGCGGAATGTGTTGTAGGACGATGGCTGCCAGCAGGTCAGAGAGCAGGTCGGGTGTGAGGGGATTATTATTTTATTTTTTTGATGTAATAATTTACGAGTGCCAAAGTTTAAAATAGTGGTTATTTGATAACCACTAATAAAAAAAAAACTATTTATATTTGGGGCCAGTGAAAATTGACTTCGGGCAAGTAGAATTCAGACCCACTGGCCCGACCGGGCAAGTGGAAAAAAACGTTGAGCCCTGGTGAGAGATATTCAGAGGTCAGCAACACAAAATAAAACCAACCTCCCCTTAACGTTTGCATGTGTACGTGTGATTATGAGCGTATGTGCACGTGCGTGTGAACGAGTGTGTGGAAGGAGGGAAGGGGATAGGGGCTTCTGCACTCCAGCGTTCTGTATTCTAGCATAACAAAAAGACGAGCTAGTATTTGTTTGTTTGTTTGTGTGATTGTTGCGTTTTTTTGCGTGTATGACAGAACAAGACGGCTTGGAAAAACACTAGGAGCAAAGAGGGCTGGGGAGAGGAAATAAGGACACACTGGCATGATAAATGTGCTCCAATTAAACCTGCTGTCAGAGTGTCTATTTTTTTCCAGCCTGGCTGTATTTCCTTAGTGTCGTCCAGGTTCACACAAGGTCCCGTCATCGCTGTTCTCATTGTTCTCTCAGTGTTTGTTTCGACCCCTGAGCTGTGTGGCCACAGGAACATCACTCACTCTCTGGATGTTGTCACTTCCTATTCATTTGCATAATGACAAACATCCCAATGTTCTTGTCTGCTTTGTTCATTCTATTATCTATACTTTACACAACTTTGAAACCACAACCAAGGTGTCCACACTGTCTTCCGCGCTTCCCCAAACTGTCTACTCATACCTTTTCTCATGTTCAGGTCCGCTGGTGTCTGGGTGACACATAGTTTATCTGTCATCATTTTCAAAATAGATGTTTTTCCCCCACCCCCAAAGCAGCAACATCAGAAAGAAATGTCAGGGCATGGCCAGCAAAAAATATCATCATTGGTCTCTCACACACACGAGAAACATTGTTGCATTGCCCTATATTCAATAGCTATCCCTGAGTGTTTAAAAGTAAACTGGCATTCAAGCAAGGAATGAGGAACTAGAGTTAAACAGTTTTCACAAGCAAGAAATACGATACATACACATTTGGTTAACGCTGTGTACCTTTTTTCACCCGGCAGCTATGGGTTTTGTTCAAGACTTATTCCAAATCACATCTAAAATAATAATAAGATATAACCAGGCTTTGTTCACAATTTTTTTTGGTGGAAGAAAAAGGCAAGGGAAACAAATTTGGATTGAGATTGCATGAAAAATAGTTTAAATCAGGTCTCTTTCAAAACAGAGAGGCTCCATTATGGTTGAACAGACAGGGATATCTTTTTAACTCGCTCGCCTTTAACGTCTCTGCTTGGTTGACTTCTTACACTGATTACACATAATTACCTGGGGATTGGGAGTTTAATGTGTCCTTATTAACTGATTTTGATCGCTCACTCCCTTGTTCAAGCAGTGCCTGCTCTGTACTCAAAGCTTGCTTTATCACTGCGAACGGATTATAAAGTGAACGAAAAGAAGAGCAATGGGGTGAAGGGAAACAGCAGGATATTAGTTTTTAGAACATTGGCATTCAAAATACACCTTTCTATTTTAGCCTCTAATGTTCTCTTCCCCATATCCAGATCTCCTTCTGGCCAATCTCCAAGCCCATGATTCCGATGATGTTGCGTTCCCATAGGTGGATATTTCCAATTTTGGGTTTCCTTATTAAAAAGCACTACAGGTATAGTATCCATACTATAAAATCCAGTTGCAACAAATACAAAGCTCAAAGTCAATATCAACAACTTGTATGGCTATAAGGCTGCGCTGGTAC
Organism: Melanogrammus aeglefinus; assembly: GCA_900291075.1. Lineage (NCBI taxonomy): Eukaryota > Metazoa > Chordata > Actinopteri > Gadiformes > Gadidae > Melanogrammus > Melanogrammus aeglefinus. The sequence continues at coordinate 173,120 of OLKM01001068.1, forward strand.
ATAGGTATTACAATGAAATCCATACTATCTTACTGGCATCTGAGATGCAGCATTGGGCAGTTTTGCTGAGAATATGAAGATCACTCCTCTATCCCAGCAGGCCTTAAGGTTAACATACATTACTGATACAATAGACAGCTCCTTCCCTTTAGCCTTGTGCTGAAAGGAAAGAGCACAGCTTTGCTTACAATAAAGGTCATTTGCTTTAGTCCTAAAGGCTAGCAGAGACTATAGCTCTGGCAAAGCAGAATAGGTAGCCTCAGTGACCTAGCAATGTTGCATTAGTGAGAGAACAAGACACAGGCTGGGTATATGAATTGGTTGCCTTTTACGTCTATTAAATATTGTGCTTCTCCATAAGTGAATAATTGACTCAACATTGACCCAAAATACATTGATGTAGTATTGTCCCCTTATAATCCTGTCCTGTCTGTATCCTTGAGCCATACATGCCCGTTCAAATAATAGGAAACAAAAAGTACTGTACGAGTAACTGTGATCCATGCATTAGCCCAAAAATAGAATAGTTCACTGTTTGAAGGTCAGGGTCAACAGTAAACAAGCACTGAGGTGAGGAATCAGAACAACTCGTGTCTCATGTCAGAAAATCAACAACCCTTCAATAAGATGCTTCTTGCTCCTTTACAGCTTGGGGTCAGCCAGAAACTGATGAAATGGATGGAAACCAATAGGTTTTCATCATCTGCAGTGTGTGCAAGAATGCATATACCTCTGTAAATATACTATGGTTCTGAATTCAAACTTAAAATCTGTTTTTGTACAGTGTTATGTGATAATAGCATTAGCTGTATCTATGCCGCGTTTTCCACTGCAGGTTGCGGTACGGTTCGTCGCAAAAAGTGCAGTCAGGATTGCGTTCCTATGCCAAAAGTGGGCGTGACCGCGACCTGAGCCGTACTCGTTTTGCCTCGTCTTCAGTACCCCTCCTTTGGGTACTGAGATGCCCTGAAAGGGTGGCCGGAAAATTCGAGCTACAAACCCCTCGTTATTGGTTCGACAGAATCGTCACTTCCCGGTGACGTGGCGATAAAAAAAAGAAACACGTAGCCTGCATCACACTAAACAAGAAATTGACGCCCGTTCGCATTGTCGCCGAAGTTTGTCGCACCACAAATCATAATCTGTGCTGTGCAAGTTTTGTAGAATTGTTGCGCAACAACACACGATAACACACCATTGCCTTGTCTTACCTTTTGTGGAAAAGGGACACCACGGAGACCCGACACAGTCATTAAAAATATTGGAATGACCAGAGAGGCATGAATGAAGTATGGATTAGACAGAGATTTATTATAGGCCTACCTAAATAAACGTTGGAACAACACAAGACCGGAAACCATCACGCGTAAAAACGCCAGCGGTAAACAAACCCGAGAAGGCCCAATCCCATAGAGAGCTCCTCACGCTAACGGCCAATCCGGAGGCGCACAGAGCTTTGGGCCGTGATATTATATACAATTATATTATATGCTAATATATATAGAGCTCTGGGAACGCAAAACGGGCAACAAATCCACCTCCTCCATAGCTGCAGTTCACCCCAGGCCTGCACTGCACTGAGAGTTGACGGTTGAACGCTGGATGACACATCGCGGCAAAACGCTTGCATGGGCGAACAAGGAGGTGGAGGACGTTCCTCTGCATTCTCCTCTGCGCTGCTCTGATGTACCGATGTTTTACGTAGCTGCTGCGGCGATCGACATCCGGCCTACATAAGGGTAACCGTTGGCGGTGGAAACGCGACCTCGGACTGAGCTGGCTTATAACACCCCCTCGCCTCCCGGACTGAGGCGAACCGAACCGTAACGCACCCTGCAGTGGAACAAGCGGCTATATGGTTTTCATGGCTTGCTATATGCACATCTGGACAGGACCTGTAGAGAAACAGCAAAAGTGGGTCAAAATAGGTTAATTAAGATACTACTTGCAAAGACTTCCGGACGGAATCAAACCTGGGTTATACAACATATTTCTCATGGTTAGGCGCAGTACCTGAGTTGAGCCACGATCCACACACATGAATCTGTTTTCGATTTGACTAAGGATGCAAAATCTGCTTCATCTCTGCTTGGCCACAAATTGTTGTTTTGAGAATAGACGCGAGTACATATGCCAGAGTGACACATTTATTTACTAACAGCCTCGGTGCAAAACAGCTGAGACGTTGCGACCGCGGGGCTGAGAGCTGAGAAGCTGAGAGGGGGGAGGAGGAAGGACAGCAGAAGGCGATTCAGGAGCCAATGGGAGGAGGTGTTAAGAACAACAGGAGATGTCAGTTGCCCTAGTAATCAGAGCAGCAGAGTTCTCACAGTTACAGTTGTAACCATCCACCCTTATTGTTTTCATGGTAGCGGAGGACACGTCCCCAAAGTTCAGCGCAACTCTTGTGTTGATTAGATGTCCAGAAACACACATAAACAAACACTCACAGAAACAGCTCATCTCCATATCCAATCTAATAAATGTCACTTAGGTTGGCTACACAATGCCAAGGTAGTTGTAAAAGAGATACAATTCAGTTGAAGGACATCAACTGAATCGCAAATGATCTTCGTCCCTCAAGCGCAAACCAAATTCTAAAGAGACTTTACACGGCCAGTTTTGGTTAGGCTTTGCCGCTATAAAACTCTAGGGCAGTGGCGCTACAGAGTGATGGAAAAAATACAGTTATGAGGCTATAGGGCTCTGAGGCCATAGGGTTATGGGGCTATAAGGCAATGGGGCTATATGGCTATGGGGCTGAGATGCTATATGGCAATGGGTGTTATGTGGCCTACTTCGAGGCATGATCCCTGGTTGATCAGCTCCTGTCTGGACCTCCTCTGCTGGAGCTTCAGTGGAGGACTGTGGGGGAGAGAGAGGAGGGAGAGACATCAGGAGGGTGGAGGAGAGAGAGAGAGAGAGAGAGAGAGAGAGAGAGAGAGAGAGAGAGAGAGAGAGAGAGAGAGAGACAGATTGGGAGAGAGAGAGAGAGAGAGAGAGAGAGAGAGAGAGAGAGAGAGAGAGAGAGAGAGAGAGAGAGTGAGAGAGAGAGAGAGAGAGAGAGAGAGAGAGAGAGAGAGAGAGAGAGAGAGAGAGTTGGTTGAATCGGTAGTGTTACACAGGCACACACAATATGCATTAACGAGAGAGGGGGTGGAGAGAGAGAGAACCAGAGAGAGAGAGAGAGAGAGAGAGAGAGAGAGAGAGAGAGAGAGAGAGAGAGAGAGAGAGAGAGAGAGAGAGAGAGAGAGAGAGAGAGAGAGAGAGAGAGAGAGAGAGAGAGAGAGAGAGACATAAAGAGGTTGGACATAGAGAGAGATCAAGAGGTTGGAGAGAGCCAGACACCAAGCGTGAGAGAGAGACATCAGGAGAGTATGGTGAGAAAGAGAGACTTCAGGTGGGTGGAGAGAGAAAGAGAGACTTGAGGAGGGTGGAGAGAGAGAGATCAGGAGGGAGGAAAGAGAGACATCAGGAGGGAGGAAAGAGAGACATCAGGAGGGAGGAGAGAGAGACATCAGGAGGGAGGAGAGAGAGACATCAGGAGGGAGGAGAGAGAGACATCAAAGAGGGAGGAGAGAAGAGACATCAGGAAGAGAGAAAGAGAGATCCAGTATGCGGAGGAGGGAGAGAAACGTGGTTGGCGCGGAGACATCAGGAGTTAGAGTGAAAGAGAGAGATATTGAAACACACGTCTTGTTTTTTACCAGCTCTGAGATCTTTTT